>UCOM01000149.1:0-119450 GCA_900474385.1 Ormyrus pomaceus
TAAATTTTTACCCTGACGACCGTAATGTTTAGAGAGCGCTTGACAATAGTTACCGAAACCATGCGGATGTCCCACGTTTACGATTCGTAACGTTAATTTTTCCGGTAAATTTAATTGTAAATTTTCGGGAAAAATTCTCTCAGTGCAATTACGCGTTCAAGTGAGTGGTACAGCTTTTTCGGAAACTTTCTTTTTTCTGTCTAGCGATAAAAGAATTTAAGATGCTGTCGTCGAATAAGCTGCAGTTAATTGAATTAATTAAAACGAAAAATTTACGGCGGCAATCTCAAAGCTTGTAAAGAGATGCTTTGCGCCAAATTTGGCGCGACGGAGTGTTGTCCTTATAGCTATAACATTATTGCTTGAGCACACAATTACATGAGCTCCAGGCAGGACTCGAGTAATTATATATTCTGTTCCAGTTAAGGCTCCATTAAATTTCCACTTCAGACTATGCAGAATTTTTCATCTCCTTTCGCGTATCGTTAAAACTGTATTAACGGTTATATTTCAATGCTCGACTCGCGGAAACAAAGATCTCTACGAATTACAAATCAAATAGCTTTGACGAAACGCGCTCTAATTACTGCATCTACTTAGGTTATTAAATTCCACGCGAATGAACTGTGAGAATTATGCAAAATTTTTCTGTCCATTAATCCGCAGTTTAAAACAGAAAAAAAAGTAGGAAAGTAGGTCGGCTCTTTCAAGAAGACGTAAATTCACACCATGTAACTTTGCAAATTTTTTTAAAAGTTTTCCGCCATAACCGTCCTAAGTATCTCCTCTCACGAAAGAAGAAACTTATTTATACTTAATATCTCAGAATACAACACGCAAACTTTATACAAAACCCGGCGCACCGGTTATTTAAATTTAAAAAAAAAACGTTCGAAAACTCCTCCGAACGAAGCGCAGTATAAAAAAGAGAGCGCAATAAATGTGGGACGCCAAAAGCGACCGAAAGTCAAGCGACCGGCCGCGTTCGGCGACCGCCGCGGCGGGAACGTCGCCGGGCTCTGATATCACCGCCTCTCTCATTCTCTCTTCGAGTTATATCGATCGCGGCCGGACAGAAACACCTTTTAAACACCCCTTCGGCACACTTTGTCGCGGCGGCGGCGCGTTCCGCATATCGGGGAAGGGGACGAGAAAAAAATACCCTCCGAATGTCGCGACGAGCCGCTTCTATTCGCGGCGAGGCTCATGAATACAAAGCACGAAGTTTTTCGCTCAGGGGGGGCAGGATTAATAATTGAGCGGAGCTATCGGTTCTCCGTGTGGCTTTTATGAGCAGCTTTGCCGGACTTGATTTCCTTCTCTTCTCTTTTTGACGAATTGCCTCTATTTGCGGAGTCTATTGGGAGCTCGTCGATAATGCGAGCGGCGATTTTATCGGGGTCATCCGCAAGGTTGCGTAACGTTGCGCATTTCCAGCCGGTAATTTCACCGGCTCGATTTTACGATTCCGCCTGTATAACGGGACGCCGGCGAGATGATTCATTTTCCCCCCGTTCAGCCTCTCGCGGCTTGTAAACTTATATATATCCTTGCTCTTAATCGCGGAGCAAATCCCTCGATATATACTATTCGTCCCGTCCCGGAAAACGAGCCTCGGCGATTGTTCTTTAAGGCGGCGCTGCCGTATGCATAATGGAAACGGAATGAATTCCCGCTTGCGGTGCTTTGTAAAATGAAAAAGCTCTCGCGGAGAGCCATTGAGACATTGCCGGAGTGTTTTACGAGGGGGGGGGCGGTAAAAACGGCCGTATAAATATTCGAAGCCCGAGAGATTGCCCATATACACGCGTAAAGGGACTCTGCCCCCTCTGTGCGTCGCGACGAGGGCATATAAATTCGATTTCCGAGCGGAGACGGCGACCGCCCGCCGGAGGAGAGCCGCCTTTTCGACGGAGGCGCATGCCGTGCTGCCTTTCCGTAGGCGGGCCTCACTGGTATACTTTAAAGTTTCATTGTTTCGAATTCGATTTCGCATTTCACTCATTTATATTTATTAGGAGCGCTACGAATTCGGTTCTATTTTTAAAGCTTTCTTCACCTTTGTATACGTACCTATTAAATAATGTAACTTAACTTTGTTGTTATTCGGTTGTTTTTTTTTCGCGCGAGGAAATTAAATCTCAAGTTTGAAAAATAAAGTTTGAAAAAAGAACAGTGCCGTTCGCCGTCCGCGCAATAGTTTCTTCGCGTCGTTTAACGAGGGGTTGTAAATCTATCGCGATAAAACAAATTATCCGAAGGAATTATAAAAGTTAAATGGCAAAAAATTAAATGGATCAACTAAAAAAATATTTTAATCGCCGCTAGATTAACGAAGTATTCGATCGACAAGTCGATACGCGAGTCATAAAAATACACTCGACAATAGATAGTACTGCTCACGCGTCGCGTAAATATTCGGCTCACAGATTGTCCGGAATTTAATCTGCCCCGAGATTTCGCCGGTGCACCGAGGCAGGTCGCAGGTGTCACCCCCGCCAAATTAACAAACGACCGTTCGATTTTCGCCGTACACGACGGCGATCGCGCCGAGATCGTTTTAAATTATTCCGCCGCGGGTGAGCGCGCTTCGTCGCCAAGGCCGTGGATTATATTCTTCGGCGCGCCGGCCGGAGAATATCGGGGAGCTTGCTTCGCGTGCCATTACGCCTCTTTGTCGCGCTCGTCTCGACTCCCGGCCGGGCAAATGGCACTGCCGCTCGCCGCCGTTAAGAAGGCCGTTCTCGGCCGGCTTTTCGGTCACACCCTCGGGCGTTTATGAGGCGCGAAGCTGCTATACGTAATAATAGGCGCGGGGAAATGAGTGCCGCGCGCTTTTGCGCCGTTTGCTTGATTTTTTTTTTTTTTTTTTTAACGTTAAAGCTTCGATTTTCTTCTTCGTTGCGAGTGTTTGCATTCGTTTGTATTCAATGAAGATAACGCGAACTTGATTATGGTATACTTTATTTTGGGAAAGGTGAGTTGGGCTTCGTGACTAGCACTATCGTGCTTTTTTGTTTTCAATTAAAATCTTCCGATACTGCCTTGTGAATGAAGGGAGCTCTTGTGTCGCTAATAAATCGTCAATTGGAGGTTCTATTCAAAAGTTTTACGATCGGTATTTTATTATCCGGCCGCTATAAAATGAACGATAAAACAGAAAAATAGACTCCGCGTTTAAATTTTATTAAAGATATATAATACGAACGACCACAACTGAAGAATTAATTTCCAGACGAAACATGAGGCATCGTTCATAAAGCGGTCATTAAGACAGCTGAAAAATTGAGCTTCACGACTGACCCCCAGACGTTGTCGTTCTATCATTCGAAGCTTCGCTCCCCCATCGAAGAAAAGGCACATTTAGAATCGCATTACCCCGCCGGGCCACGAAAGCTCCCCTCTCCCCCCGCAAATAATAAAAGCATATATTTACAGCGCTTATTACCCGGCGGATTCTCTCGAAACAATTAGGCCTCGGCGGTCGAAAGCCACTGTGCACCCTCGTGCAATTGAGCTCGTACTGTGGCTTCGCCGGTCGGCAGCGCAGAGAGGCCAGTGGCGCGTGTGTACACCGTCCGCCTGTCGCGTCGTTCGCCTGTTTGCACACAGATATATATATACCGCACTCTTTAGGGCTTCCCGCAGCGGGCGGATAAGTCGCGCGACTGAGATGAGACTGTCCGCCGTGGCCGGCCTCGACGAGCGCTTATATAGCCGATGATCGAGTGCGCGCGCGCGATCCGCGCGGACCCGCCGCGGCACACACCGCTTTATCGGCCGGCGGAGCAGCGCGCGATCGAGCTTTCCGAGCTGCTTGCTTGCTTGCTCGTGGACACCTCGGGCGCCGGAAGTCGACGACGAAGCTTATCTCTCGGGGCTGGTTATTTCGGTCGGTCGCGGCTCTCTCTTTTTTTTTTCACCTGACAGATGGCTGGACAGGCTGGCCGATAAAGGGATCGAGAGCAGTTTTACCGAGCTATTGATTCTCTCGATTTACGGGGTAGCTTCGTGCGGTTTTAATCTACGAAGTTTCTACTCGGGATTCTCGTTTGAACGAGGTTGCTTTTTTTTTTTAAATTTTTTGCTGTACGCAGGAACGATCGAGCCCGTATTGCAGTTTATATGCTAATGATACGATATACGACGACGCGAAAGTTGTTACTTGAACCGGGAGGATAAGTATAATGGCTCTGAAATTGAACCCTATTTACGATATCTGAATAGTCTCTAATTGCTTTGTTTGCTCAACTTTTTACGCTCATTTACAGTAAATAAAAATCAAGGCCGCTCGTATTTACATCGGACGCTTACATAAATTCATTTCAGCCGAAAACCTGTTCGCCGAAAAACAATATCGGCCCATTCGATTAAAACGAGTCCGCCGATTGTCCCTCTCATCCTAACTCGGCAATGTTCCCGGGGAAAAATTTAGCATTGCAAAGCGCTCGTCAAATTCGCGCGCATATCTTTAAAAAAAAAAACACAGGCGCAGGCCGAGAGGCAGCCGCCGGTCAATGAATTGGCTCTCTCGCGGCGATCGTTCGCGATCGTTTTCTCGGGCGTCTGTTTATTGTCCCGGCCGCTAATTAGATTGGCGGGTATGACCACCCCGAGAGCGCCTAACGATCGCGCTAATCGGGCGTCCAAGGCTACGCAATGAGGCGCTTTGTCGACGCTGCCGAGATGAGACGCGGCTTTGAGCAGAAGTGCGGACACGGTTTACCCTTTCCGCGCTGAGCTGAGATTTATTGCGGCGGTACGGATTTGGAGATTCTTTTTGTTTATGCTTCGGAGATGGTATTTATTTATTGAAAATTTTACAAAGTTGTCCAAGTACAAAATAATTATGTTACAAGTCCAACTGAAAGAAACCTCTAGAACTGATTTTAATGGCAGACTTGAAAGCGGGAATAAATCATAATTTAGAATAAATTTCAGATTAAAAATTATGTTAAAGGAATTTAGATGAGATATTCAGTCTTTGAACGTATAGCGAAAATTCAAATGAGGGAGACTATAGGCAGAGAATTTGCTCGTTAATCTATTCTCAAGAGGTACTTAAGACCGCAACAGCTTCAAATAAAAGTTTCGATTAGAAAACTAATTTTAATATACCAACTTTCGACGACATTTTTACGTCCACCGTAATCTTTCTCGATAAGAAAGAAACTCACTGAACGCATTAACCCTTAATCTAGTCTTTTGTTATCACCGCCGCGTCGGAAGCAGTATATTGAAACTTTCCCATTCTCGGTCCGCAGCGACCAATATTACTCCGTCGGTATAAAAAAAGGCTTACGATTCAATTTAAAACCCGCGGCTTGAAACCGTGTCACGGGAGGCGCTCTAAAAAACGCACGAGAATTCGAAAATTGGGGCAGCGGCGCGCGGGGCAGCTCGAGGAGGTCAGGAAAAAAGGGGGGACACTCTACCCGCAAGTCTACCTCGCGTTGCCCCCTCGCAACGAAGCAAAGTATACGCCAGAGCCGTTAAATCGCGTCAAGTTCAGCGCGAGGCGATATACTTCGCGGAGGGCACGGAGAGAGACGCGGTGCGGTCTGCGTTCGCGAGTATTGATCGACTCTGCCACTTGGCTACCTGCCGCTGCATCCTGTGGAGCTTTCCGCTCGAAGGGGGGGGGCTATACCGACGAATTCGACGCCGCGAATCGGCGAACCAGTTTCGGTCGTCTTCTTCTTCTTCTTCGGCTAATTAATCGCTCGGTCTCGCGGCGGGTTATCGATTTCCACGGTGCACCGCATTACGGGTGACACTTTGCGCCGCCTCTCGCGGTAATTATATATTATCGATTGTTCAATAAATTTACGCTGACCTTTAAAGCGAGACAGGGGAGGAGCGCTCGTTTCAGCAGTTGTTGCATGCTGGATTGACGGGGGGAGATATATGAACATTGTCCGGGGCGGGATATTTGGATAAAGGACCGCGAGAACGTGATGAATGGCAAAGAGAGGCGTCGGGCGAGGAGCTCGTTGCAGTCTTATCTCGCGCTTGGACTAATTGAAACGAAGCACGTCGAAGAGGATGCATGGACAAGTGCCGGCAGACTCGCTCCCTCTTCAGTCGCGGCTGAATAATTAAGTCGAGCTTTCTAATTGGCCGACAGACCTGCGGGACGGGAATCAATGGAACAATGTGCCGCCCGGTCTGCTTTGATATTCGAATTTCGATGGTATTTTCTTGGTGTGCTTTGCTTCGTTAATATTAGTTTTTGACGATCGATGATGGAAGGCTGCGGATAGTGGGTCAAATTGTCTGCAGTATTTTGAGGGGATCTTTGTTGTGTTATCGTGGGTGAAACAGCTGTTTTACCAACGAATGAGACACGTCGATAAGTTACCGGCGTGCGCGCGTTTCTTTAGACTTGGCACCTCGGTGTCGAGAGGTCGTTACTTCGTTTCAAAAATAGTTTTTTAAAAGGAACGATTAAATTTTGCAAAATTTGCTTGTGCTTATCGAGCTGATCCTCGCAGTTACCTGCGGCAGTATCTGCTTCATATCGCGCAAAGGTTAAAAACTCATCTCCGTTCAGCGCTGCCAAAAAGTTGTGATCGTCGAGGTATCTCTTCTCAAAAAAGCCTCGTTACGTAAGAGTCGAATTACGCAAGACTCGCATTCGATTGTAATTGAAAACAAGTGTAGCGCCGAAACCCCGATTCAGAAATCTGATTTTTTTTTTTTCAATCTTGTTCTCGCGTTAGAGGTGGAAAGCCGCCAGTATGGAGAGCCGCCAGTCTAAATTGTATTTAAGTCGATTGCATTATTCTGATTTGGGCGAAAAGCCAGCTCGACACTGTAGGCGATTCTGAAGAGACCAGACAAGAAAATGCTTCATGCCGCAGTACACAATATTTCGATTGAAATTGTTTTTTTTTTTTTTTTCTTTAATACGACGATCTGCAAAGAATTCCGGTTCAGTTTTCTCCGGATTCTGTTGATTTGATTTTCTATTTATTTGAACATTAAAAAATGTGTTAAAAGTATTTGTTCTCAGGGTGCTCAGTAATTTTAATTACTATTATGTGCTTTTGGAAAAAGTAACCTTTTTCGGAACACTTTAGTTCATGAAAATTGTAATAAAAATAGCTTTATTTTCTAGTAAAGGGCAAAAAATGCTTTACAAAGTCTAGCCATCTACTTTGTTTTGCGAGTTAAACTATTGTTTAATCGGTGTCGTTCATTTTTATCGAAATTTCCATTGTTTTACCAGCTCACAACAGTTAGTCAAGGGAGCCGATAAAACAGTTCACCCGCCATTATTCACGTCAAATAAACCATAAACATTTCGTCCGCAGCGCCAAATTTCCCAAAATCCATCGACGCGCAAACCCCGCAAAATCGATCGCTTATCCTCACTCTGACGTAACAGCAAAGCTCGGAGGGCGATCGGCCCCGATTCCCTTTGTTCCCCGCGCAGCGGCACTGTTCTCCGCCCGCTTGGCGCATGAAATTCATAATACGCCGGGAGGAAATTACGCGCAAAAATACATCCCCCGCGCGCACGGTTACGTATATACGCATATCGATTCCGCTTATTACAGCCCGGCGGGGCGAGAGTTTGCGTGGGCGACGCCGAGTCTGCGGTCGGTCTCCGACTCAGGTGCGCGACAGAGAGAGAGAGAGAGCAGGGCGGCACTTTGCTGGTCGTCTGCGACGGGGGGACCCTTCGCCTCAATTATTCAATGGGCCTGGCGGTCGACGCCCCCCGCGCACCTTTTTTTTTTTATTTCGAGGCGCCTTCTGTTTTCCGGGAAACGGGGAAGGGAGGAGTTTTCAAACTTTCAGCGGCCCGCGAGTTTTTAATGAATAGGAGATTTTCGTTTTCGGGAGGCGCGAAGAGAAAAAAAAACGCCTGCAATATGCAGCGGGGCACATCGTGCATTTTAATTGCCATCGCGGAATTTGAATTGGAGATTTCGAGAGGCAAATTGCTTTTGTTCGAAATGAATAAAAATAGACGCGCTGGCCCGCGAGTCGGATCGCGCTTGGATGCGAAAAAGCTGTATATATCGCGTCCGTTTAACAAAAACAGTTTTGCCCGCTTTAGTTATTTTACAGCGCTTCTGCATAAAATATTCCCGCAAAGTTTATTAATAAACGAGTGAATCAGCAGAAACTGTTATTGATTATTTGACGCAAAAGCAGTCTCTCGAGCGATATTCTACGAGAATAAATTGTCCCATCCCTTTTCTCGAAAAATCTTGTTGCGAATCTTATGCGAGCCTCTCAGACCTAAAAAAAATTGGATTGGATATCCTTCCGACTCATTTCGCAAATACGTTAATATAACCTCTCCGAGGTATTGTTTTTTTTTTGTGTATCAAGTGTCGCAAATTTACGAGAAAAATGAGGTCGACCGATCACCGGTATACGCTGCGCTCACTTTTATTCAATGTCCGCGCAAGGTTAGCCTCTGCGTGCAGCCGACATTACGCAATGCGAATTGCTGTTCTACTACGCTCTGCTATGTACACGTGCCGCCGCACGATTCGCCTTTTTAAACTATATACAACGTTGTTGTCCTATGTTTTACATCGCTTTTAATCGTGAGCGGGCAAAAATATGCAACGACAACCCGCGATTCCCCTTTGTCACTGTTTTCAGCGCCTTTTTTTTCCCAGTCTTTATTTACGGCTGTATAATCTTTCCATTCTCGTCTTATTCACAAAAAGCGATATCCTGCTAAATGAACTTATTTGTAATGCGCGATGACACGCGCATTTTTCTCCTGAAAGAATATTATCTAATCTATTTTAAAGTTAGAACGAAGGAGCAGGATGAGTCACGACTCGCGACCAAAGGTCATCGCCAATAATTTACGCTTTCCAAATAATAAGCACTCGATAAGAGTACGATTAATAACCTTTCTATTAAGGAGCTGATCGATTAGGCGGTAAACTGTGCTCGCTCGGCGTTTACACGCTTTATCTGCTCAATCTGCAATTTAAGCTCTCACAATCGGCGCTTAGGCTCGTTAAGTTCTTTTGTCGCGTTACGAAACCTTAAAAGATATAGCATTCGAATTCTTTATAATTATAAGCTGATTGTTTTCCAATACTCTTTTCGAAAAAAAGCTGTACAATCTTTCGTTATCGTCGAGCAGAAATTTCCAAGGATTTTCAAAGTCATCGGCGAGCGAAAATCGATAGGATCTTTCAAGAAGCAACGGTTGTTCTAAAAATAAACAATTATCAGTCCGCTATTCTCCGAGGCCAATAAACACCCAATTAAATTTTCATTAGTTAATCACAATTTCGCGATTGAGTCATCGACAATTGGAAGAAAATTCCCCAACAAAACGCGTTCAATTTTCGTAAGAATTAAAGTTAGAGATAAAAAAAAAAGCACGAATCGACCGACGAACGAGCGAAAGTTGGTCTCTCCCCGGCCTGGGGCCACTATAATTCTCAGTCGATAGGACTTATAGCGATCGGACCTCGGCGACGACAGAGGAATCGGCATCGGCCGGCGTCTCTCGAGCTAATGAAAATAGCGAAGGTCCGAGCTTAGCGAACGCTTTTGTCCCGAAAAAGAGGCTACTCGCTCGTTGCCCTGCCAATTCTAACCTCCTCTTCTCTTCTCTGCCGTGCGCCTAAAGAAAGAGATCGGACGGAGAGAGCGAGCTTTTATACAAGAGAGAGAAGGAAGACGCGCGCGCGTCGCTAGCAATTTTCCTCGCGGAATCTGACGCCCGTCGCCTGGGTACCTCGGTCTCCCCGCAATTTTATCTTTCGACTCTTTTATTGCGCTCGTTTTATTTTCATATTTCAGCGTTTTTCTATAAATCAATAATTCAATCCAACGAATAGACGAGCCCTTTTACAACATTTAACAAAGTTTCCCCTTTTTAATCGAAAAGTTAACAAAGCCTCCAAAAGAGTCCCTCTACTTCCTGCGCGCGCGTAATCTCACTTATCAATACTTCGCCGCGCACTCGTCACTTCCTGCCCCGAATTCGTCGACACGCATCTCCTCGGCTCCCGTAAACAAAGCGTCCAGTCATCCTCCCCATGCAGTAGCAGCAGCAGCGGCAGCTCGTGCATCGGGGTATATCGACTCATGCGCTCTCCACCTCGGCGACGATGCGCATGTGGAGGAGTAGGGGAGCCCAGCCGCCGCCGCCGCCGCCGCCGCTCGAGCCTTCCCCCGGGTCGATAGAGCCGCGCAGCAGTCCTCCTTCCGACGCGCCACGAGACTCGCTCTCCCTCTCTCGCTCACTCACTCACTCTCCTACGACAGAGAGTCTGTGCGTTATCGGGGGCCGCCTCCTCTCTCTCTCTCTCTCTCTCTCTCGTTATCTCGACTCGCGGAGAAGGAGCTGCGCCGCCGCTGGGCTCAGTCGCCAGCCGTACCGCGTCCGCGTCTCAGTCCGCGGCCCGAGAGTGTCGTCGTTCGCCGGGGGTTAGTGCAGGTGCGAGAGACACTGGACCTTTATTTATTTTTTTGTGAATCTGTGCGCGAACCGAGGACCGACGCCCAGCACAGCCATGGACGGAGCGGCCTGCGCCAAGAACAACAACTCCGGCAAGCTGCCCTGCACTGCTTCCCTCTGGAACATTTTGATACCCAGTAAGCATTCGCGCCTCTCTAGAAGCTCTCTCTCATCTTTCACCCGCGACCTCGAGACTCTTTACCATTCTGCTCCCGTTCTCCTCGGTTCCGCCACCCTTACCGATCTCTCGCGAGGCGCTCGAATTTTTCCCCCCTCGGTGGCGGCGGCGGCGGCGGCGAAGTTCATTGCGGCTTATTGCCGGGGGAGAGTCCATTCTTCTCGAAGCTCCCGCAAGCTCGCCGCTCCTCCGAGAGCCTTCCTCCGAAAAAAAAGGGGGGGGCCGGAAAACCGTGTTTACATCGCGATTCGGGCCGCGGGGGACGGAGGAAAAGCGAGGCGGCAGGCATCTGCGCCATTCCGATGGCGTCTCCTTGTGTGTACGCGTACTCGTAGCGTATATATAACGCGGCGCGGCAAGTTTCGATCGTTGCGCAGAAAATATAGGTTATCCTCTCCTCGCCGTTAGGTGTGGCAGACGTATATTGGCCCAATGTTTCTTTCGCGCTTTCTTCCTCCCGCGGCCGAGGCGCGCGAAAAAAAACTTTCCGCCTCGACTCTGACCCGGCGCCGACGACGGCGTATATTGTAAAGGTGCCGTTAATCGGGACATTCCGAGAGAAATTCAGGTTTTGTCGAGACGGAAGGTGGCCGCGGGTGTCTCTCTCTCTCTCTCTGTCGAAACTTGTGGATTGGGCAACGCGGCGCGCATCGCCAGCAAACACAAATCGAGGCTATATCGATCCTCGTTATCGTCGGCGGGTCGAAAAGCAGCAGCCTCGGACGAGACGACGGCCGTTTTCCACCTTCGGAGCTTTTCCGCGGCGAGGCGGAAGGTCGACGACCCCGTGTACCGGGGGATATCACACCGGCACGGGGCAGGCCGTGAGATACGTGACCCGGAATGACGCCGCGAGGGCCCTTCCGACGCCGAGCTGCGCGGAGCGCTCTCTCTCTCCTTCATTGACGAATGTGGGTTACGGCTTTTTTAGGCCGATGTGTGCTCGCGGGGCTTTAATTTTCTGGTTGGGAGCGACGGGACGAGGGACACGCCGGCACGATCGTGAGGGAAACGGAGGCTGGATTCTGCGGCGTCATTGTGAAGCGCGAGGGAACGGAGTACTCTTATCTTTTTCTCGGCGCGGACGGACATCCTTTGAAATTTGGGTTTTTGATAGATTAAAGTTATTTTTACTGCTGAATGCACCAACGGATTTAGTAAAAGTTAGCTTTTCTCGACTTGGATTTGCAAAATTAACGGCGACTTTCAATTTATCTGCAACAATTGTATACACTGCAGCTACTTTTATGTGATAATAAACTTTCAATTCAACGCTCTTGAATCGTCACTTTTCATATTCCGCAGCGACGACGATTATCTAAGATTGCATAAGACGTAATCGCGAAGCGCGAAGAAGGTGAACTTCGGAATTTTTTTTTCCCAAGCGGCGAATAAAAAATCCCGACCGAAGTCGCTTTATCTTACCTGATGTCACTCCTCGGCGATATTCAATACTTGATCCTCTTATACGCGCTTGCGGCGCTCTCGGGCATTGCGCAAGAACGCGCGCGCAGACTTTGATTATGAATGTCATTGAACTAACGAGATGAAAAAAAGGGCGACCGCGTCGCGTACTCCCCCTTGCCGCGTCTGCACTCTTGTTCGCGGCTGTATTAATCGCCAAGAATAAACTGCCGGCGAAACGCAATTAAAGTTATAGCTTGTAAACAACAAAGGAACGGGGAGTGCAGTGGAAAACGTTCATTTTTTCCATCGTCCTGAATTTGTAGCTTGGATTGAAAGGGTTGTCTCCGACCTTATTTACGATTATGACTCTGTGAATTCGAAGAACTTGGGGGTAATATGTGTCGATCGATAGCGGATTTTGATTCCTTCGGGTTCCGCGGAGCTTAAGCCCTCGTTTCACTGACTGACAATAGAAGCTTTTTCTCGGCTTGCCGGATAAAAAGAGAAATCTCATCGATTAGCCTTTTCATATCTGCGCCTAATGAAATGACCTCCTTGAAGCTTTTTGCCCGATGCGATATTACAATACGGAATCTTTTTGCAGTCAAAGTTCATCGAGCGCGATGTGTCGTTGTTTAAAAAAGTGTATTTCGCAGGTTAGGTTGGCCTTTCTGACAATTTTATCTTTTCGAAAAACACGTTTTGCAACAAGTACACATTCGAAAATTATCTTTGCTACAATTCTCTCGCGCAAAATGTCCTGCGTCAAATCTTTCTATTCCGTCGAAGAGTCGAGAATCGAGGAAGTCGTACTCCTATGTTCATCAAAAACTCGTCCACCATGTAGGTTAAAATAGAATTTTTTTTAAAACGAAATGAACGAATATACATTCGTTCCTTGGAGTCTAAAATTTCTTTAAAATCACTCCGCTTATTTTTCGTAAATGTATTTTTAATTAAGATAACGTCCTAATCGCTCGATTACAATCCCTTAACGAGTTGTATCAAAAAATATTTTGCATCCGCGATATCTAAAAATTCGATTAGGTGTTTGGAGGTTAGCCGATTAAAGATATACGTTTGCCTCTTCGAAGTAAATTTCGCTCTCGAGCCAAGTCGTAAAGCGATTTTTTGTACATTTAACTTCCAGATTTTACCACCGCTCAAAGTGCCTTCATCGCGTCATTCATGAAAATATGTGTGTGTACAGATTACGTAAAGTATCCTCGGCCGCTGAGATCTTCATTCCATTTACGCCGGGCTGAAACCAGTTTTGCGCCTCGCACTAAACCTCCCGATGATTATTCATCTACAAGTATCGCTATCATTTGCGACTGCTCTCGTAAACGTGGTACGCGTCGCGCTCACGACGTAAGCCTCGATTCATTCTGCAATTGACAACGGTAAAACTCGCTGGCGATCAATGAAAGAGGAGCAAAGAGCTTTTTTTTTTTTATCGCGGCGAATTCTCGCGCGCAGTAGCCGCGGTTGACGATGCAGATCTCTGCCGGGGAGCGGAAAGTAACGATGAAAATGACGCCGCAAATTGGACGAGTCACTTTGCACCGCCGCACGCCGCAGAGCCGCGCACACGACCTCCGCGTACTTGACACAGTCGGTACAGCCACTCGTTACGTCCCCGAACAATGTGACCAGGAGAATATTGATTCCTCCGCTCTCTTTCTCTCTCTCGCTCCTTTTCACATCTTTTCTCGCGCTCTTTCATCTTCCCGGCCCGGGCAGCCAATGCCGTTTGGAGCTGAATGCACGCACCGAGAGTCATCAAGCGGCGCATCAATTATTTTTCGTTCCGCACTCGAGGTTGGAGGAAGTTGGTTCTTTTTGAAGCTTGTACCCGGAGAAAGGTTTTTCCGCTTTGCTCGCGGTTTTCAATTAAAAGTTTTCGTTCGACGCTCGCTGCCGCCGAGTTTTCTTTTGTCGAGGCCTGGAGGTTACTTGCCGTTGCATTAGAATATGTAAATCGATATCTGCGCGGTTGCAATATTAATCAACAATTATTGACTTCTTTTATGCATAGTTTAAGTGCGTCATTATTTGTTTTATGGACGTAATGATCGTTGCCCGTTTTCTCGGCGCGTCTTCAAGACGATAATTTGCATTTTTAACTATTCTCATTATTTAGAAAACTTTTTTTTAAGAAACGTAGGACGATATTTTATTTGAATCAAAGTAGCACAAAGAATTTTTTCCTCCCAAAATTGAAATTTATTTGCAGCTTATTTATATAACCAGATAAAGAGTCAAGTTTTATCGTGTATAGCTATACTAAGCGACTCTTTGATTGTATTGCCACAATTAGCTTCAAAACGTCACCGTTGTGAGTCAGTTAACAAGTCAGAATATTCCATATGCTTTTCAAAATATTATTAAACAATTCTTAAACCTTTTTTTAATTATCATTCGGTGAAGCTATACTTCTCCGAATGAAATACGAAATAGCATTGCGCTCTAATCTTTATCTGCTTCAAATAATTTTCAACTTTATCTAACTCTCACGCATCTAATCATACTTCATACTTGGCATATTACACTTCTCACTTTTCACCTTAATAATAAGCTTCACTCTGGTGACGGATGTAAATACTAACTTTATTCTATTTGTCTTCTTTACAGATGCATGGTTTAACCCAGAAAGACTGAATCCCAAAGGTGAGTCGAAACTAATAGCTCTATAGTTACTGAATTTTATCAAAAGCATGGGAGAATACGAGAAAGCTATTCGTCAGTAATTGTATTAGTCAAAGACTCGAAAGTACGCGAGCGCACGCTCTCCTTAGCCACGTAATTCTTTGGGTAATTTATCCAATCGCGAGCAATTACCCTCTGTCGCTTTTTCCTTGCTATTTTATATTTAATCTCTGAATTGATCGAGCCGGTTATAAGAATAGTGTCTTATTGCCGCCGAATCGCTATACGGATTGCAGGAATGTTTTTTCAGTTCGTATTTTGAGAGTGCAGGCAAACTCTCCGTATTTTTTTAATCGGATTTAGCTCTGGAATTGTAATAATAAACAGCAAACTCCGCGGCCGCGGCGGCTTGAATTTAAAAGTCATAACGCATCGAGGACAGACGGCAAATCGTTCTTTGGTTAGGCTCGCGTCTCGACTTGCCTGCCTGTCCCCTTATCACCCATTCGGTAATCTGATCAGGATCTTATCAACGTCGCCGCACGTCGCGATAACTCTTCCCTCGCCCGAAAAATTCCCCGTCGTTAATTAAGCTTCGAAGCAGAGTGTGCCCTTCCGACGGGAATGCAGTTGTAAGTGAATGAACAGCTGCGTTCCTGCGTTAGGCGCATAATGTACGTTTTCCACCACCTGTCTTTCCTAGGCAGAGTCTATTTGTATCTCCCTTTCGCCTCTTTAAAAATTCCACTGAGCGAGTGAAATTCGCGGCGAACCCTAACGTTTTCTTTAAAAGCAAATATAATAAACTTTTGGAGGGCAGTGTCGGTAAATAAAGTTTGTGACTTGAGTTCGAGACCGAGTCTATTTATAAACGTGATTTTTTTATGAATTCCGCTAGAAAAAAAGTTTATAACCCGGTGATGTCACTCATCGATGCCGCGCTACAGTGACTTTACGTAATTTATTTAAAGCTCCATGACGACTCGAGTTTCGTCCAAAATTCAAGCTGAAAACTCAAAGAAAAACATTGAGGCCGCTAATTTTTCCGTACACCTCAGATCCCACGACGTCATTCACAAGCAGCCCTTAGTCATAGCGCTCCCCGTTTTTCCCCGTGTAGCCGTCACTCCCCCCCCTCCTCCATTTTCTCTATCATTTCCCTTTGTGCGTATATATCTCCGTCTCTGTCGGCTTTTGCGTCTCCTCGCGCCCACTTCCCTTTCCCTTTCGCGCTAAGCGGCCACGTAGCGATGATCCCGCCGGCGACGCAGTGTATCCAACCTTCGAAAAAGCCCCGAGAATTCTCTCCCTCTTTCTCTCTCTCTCTCTCTTTTCTCGTCTTCCTTCGTCGGCTCGGCGAGGCGGCCAGTTTCTCAGTGTCTCGTCGTCGCTCCGGGAGAGTGAAACTCCAGATATCCGCGTCGGGGCCGTCTTTGTGCTTTTTTTTTCACCGTTTTTCTGGTCTAGTCTCGACGTACTTTTTTCTTTTTCGTTATCTCTATCGCCGTGTACGCGTGCACTTAACTACTACTCGTTTCCTTCCCTCACCCTCGGCACGTTGCTATCGATCTGCTGCGAGTAGCGAGTAAGGAGTACGTCGTATTTCTTTTTTTTCTTCACTCACCACAAGCTAATATTTTTTTCGAACGTTTTCTTTTTTTGTGATTCGCAAAGGTTTCTCGCTTACATTAATAAAAGCATCTTAAAAAGCATGAAGGTTTTCGAGCGAACGCCGCCTGAAAAGTAGAACGCGCGCAAGATTACGTAAAAAAAAATGAGTCTGGAAGCCGAAAACGACGAGTTTTCGAAAGAAATCGAACTCTAGCCTCGTTTCGAAATACCACGCTCTTTGTTCGAATGCACATAACCTCCAAATAAGCTCCCGATATCTCCCTCGAAATAACAACAAAGTAATCGTACGCGTCCGAGAAGAATGCGCGGAACGATAAAAACTCGTGGTGAGCGCTCGAAAAATTCCTAGCAGACGCTAACTTTCTCCGTCTCCGTCCGTCTCTCGCGCGAGAGGAAGGGAGAGCGAGAGAGAGGGAGAAGGTCAGCGCAAGCGGCGCAAAACGAGAGTAATGCCCGTCGTCTCCGCCTTTGCACACACGGCCGCAGCTTCCAACAACTAAATATAACGTCCAGCCAGGTTGGCTGGTGCCTTGCCAGAGAGAGAGAGCGCACGCAGAGGCCGTTTCATCGTTCGCGGACGCAGAGGCGGCCAGTTCTTCTCCCTTTCGTCCGAGACGTCACGCGCCCGGCGAGACCCTTTCTTTCTTTCTCTCTTTATTTCGCCGCGGAGCGCGTCCCGAGCGCGGGCGAGTCCTTGAGGTGCGCCGCGTAGTTTCTTCGTCGCTTCGTCGGGAGGGAGAGAGGGGGCATCTCTTTCGATCGGCCGCGCTCTCGTTCGAGGGCTCGTTTACGTAATCGGCGCGCGCGCTGGCCAGGGATTTTGGAGAGCGAGGCATTTAGTGAATGAACCCGCGCCGTTCATTGTGCAACGTTCCGCGTTATTTTTAAAGCCACTCGTGAATCGTTCATCGGAGGATCGCTTCGAAGCCCCTCTCCCGCCGCGAGGCGTTTTTTTTTTTTCCGAGAGAACCTCGGAATCGAACAGAGCCCCCGGAGCGCGAGCCGCAGTTTCCGATCGGTATAGACATTGACCCGCGCGCTCGACCGAGGGAAGTTAAGTGCACGCGACTCGACGACCGAGGAGAGAGCCGGTTTTCTCTCCCGAGAAAAAGCCAGGCGCAGGCTGTCATTCTCGCCGAAGCCGCCAGCCTGACTTGCCTGCATTTATCTCTTAGACCGAGCTATATATATATAATATATACGCAATAAGTGGTGGTGCTGCTGCTGCTGTCGATTTTGCTGCTGCCACTGCTGCTGACGCCGGCCGATCAAAATGGCCATCACGAGGCAAGAACGTGAGTAAGAACCGTTTGCGTCGCGCGAGAGGCGATCAGCGAGCCTGATAACCCGACAGTTTCGATTTTTACGAAAAATCGCCTGGACACCCGATTGCGAGTGCTTTTTTCGGGGCAGTTTTTTAAGCTCGCTGGCTGAAATAATTTCGGAATGCTTGATTTAAAGCAGTGCATATCTAATTTACTAGAAATAAGCTCTCTAATGAATCGAATGGCCGCCGTCAACAATTCGACGCCTTCGTGACGTTAGAATCGATCCTGCGAGTGTTCTTCGCCCACGAGAACCTTACCTGACCCCCTTTGTTGTCGTGCACCGGCCTTTTTCAAGAAGAATACCAGAGCGAAGGGCAAAAAAAGCAGCATGCAAACGAGTTCGAATAACTCGCGGCGAACCGACTGACAGAACTCGACGAGAGTCTCCGTAAAAAGTACATACTTGACTTTATAAGCGAGTCGGCGAATTTTTGCAAGTTTGAATAATTGGATAGGCCGATCTTTTTTTAAAAAGTCGTAAATCTGCGAGGAGCGAATTTTCGAGCGTCCATTAATGTCAAATGCTCGGCCGCTTGTCAGCGTGTGTATGCATAATGAAAAAGGGGATTTACTACACTCGGCGTACGCGGATGACAAATGTCTTTTTGGCAAAAATCACTGGCAACTCGGGGGACTTTCCTATCTGTACGACAAACTTTTTAACGAGTCTAACGCGTGTCGACAAAAGAAATCCGCGGAAACGAGTGAAAATAAAAACCGGTAACCTTCGGAGGAACGAGATTCAAAATCCCAGCTCGTTTCGTCGAGCAACGAAACTGCCGGACAAAGCTGCGTGCGCCTCTCTCTCTCTCTCTCTCCCCCGCGCACGTCCTTTGTTTACGTGCGGCGCGGCTCGCGCAGGGTGTGTGTTTTGTCGGCGCTCGACGCCGCCAGGGGGATGATTCACAGCCGCGTACACTTTCTCTTTCGCCGCGCAGTTTGTCGCGCCCAGTGGCTCGGGAGCGTTCTCTGCTCCCGCGAAAAGTCCTCGGGTGGATCGTCGCTCTTTGTCCTGCTCTCGATTCGTGGAATGCCATTGTACTGATTCCTGAGCGGCAGAACCGTTTTCAAGCGAGCTCCGGAAAGTAAGGAATTGGGTTTTTTTTTGTCTGCCGCTTGCTTCACTTCGTCGCCTTGGCTTATCGATCGCTTTGCATAATTTGCTATCTATCGAGGAAGTCGTTTATTAGAAGTACTTTGTCCTCGGAGACTTTATTCCAAGTCAGACTTTAACCCAAGAAGATTTTCCCACGACCTTCTGCCGAACAGCTGTTGCTTTTCCCCCCAACTCCAGACACAGCCCCACATTCCTGCCTCCCTTGATCCTTTGCGCACACAGCAGGCATTCGTCCTCAGCCCTGACACGGAAACCTCGATTGCGGCGTATTTCATCTGCGGAGCGATCGCGCGGATTATACAGCTCCGCCAGTACCACCCTCAAAGCCATTGCAGGGAATCGTCATTTTACTCGATCCGATAATACGGCAACTCCCGCGGTAATCTCATTCCCAGTCGCAAGCGAACGGCGCCGCTCGGCTAAAGCTCTAAATCGTCGCGACGTCTAAAAGCTGCTTTCGCCTCGGGAAGTAGAAGCGCTCTCGTCGAGGAGGGGAGGGGGGGGGGGGTCAATTATCTCCTAACGAGCTGCTTGTATGCATCGACGAAAAAGTAGGTCCGCAGTTCAAGGTCGCGGAATGCAGGAAAGAATCACCTGTTGAGAGAGACTTCCCCGCGGAGAAAGAACTCGGTTGCGTTGTATCGTAAAACAGATCCAGGGTCGGACGGCGAGGAGGGCCCTCTTAAAAAATCCGGCAGGCCGATCACCTCGGAGCTCATTTTTCGCGCGCGATCGCGCTCCGTTTATTTCGGTGATCGCCGAGAGAGAGAGAGAGAGAGAGAGGCTGCGCTCGCAAGACGACGACGCCACGCCGTTGCGTAAGACGCGGCGGGGCGAGCTTCTCCGCCGCGCGCGCGCGGCTGTGTGCTTTATTCCCTCGTATATCAGCGGGATCCGAATCCGCCTTTGCCCCCGATATTTTTCGAGCGCTTAAGCGTTTAATTTTTTCGTTTGGATATAATAGTTATACGGAACGGAGTCCGCGCTCCGCGAGAGAAGTGTAACGCTTCTTGCCGTTCCATTGTTGGCGCATTAACATGTTGCGCCTACCGCGGAGAGGAATAACAAATAGAAACTACTCCCGCGTCCATTGTCTCGAGCGCTCGAAAACGAGCGTTCGGCCTTCGTCGCCCCGATTACCCTCCGAAAAAGTGTCTAATTAAACCCGCTAAATACGTATACCACATTAGCCGGTCGAGCCGGAAACCGAGGCGTTGGCAGAGCTCGCCGATCGGCGATCGATCGGAGCTGTTGATCTTCGGCTTGGAAATAATTAGAGGCGGATTATCGCGCCGCGGCTAGTCGGGCGTGACCTTGCCTCCAATAATAGCCTCGGCCGTTGCGTTTGCGCGCGCCGCGCGCACGTTTCACGCACTCTGGACTGGGCGGAGAGTCGTCCTGGCGGAAGCGCGCGCGTCCAACCTTGCCACCTGCCGCGGACACGGCCTTCGCTTCGCTCCGCAGGTTTTGGTCCGAGTGAGCTGCGGCCTGATTTCGAGGCGGGCGCTGGGTTTTTTTTTTTTTTCAGTAAATGGTAATTTGCAGTTTGTGGTGAGAAGGAAGTGGCGCTATCGATTGTCTTGGATTTTGGTCGTTGATGTACAGGGTAATCAAGCCTGAATGAGGAGCTCAATTAAGCTGTTATATATTCAGTCTTGCAAGTATAATTACCGTTGCGAAACTAAAAATTGATAAAGAACCCAACAAGGATCGTCCCCCTCAGTAAATTACAAGAGACGGCGCGAATTCGCCGGAAAACCAAGAACCCACTTCTCGCCGACTTGAGCGCAAATACACACAAGATATAAAAAGGAGGCTCTTAAGCTCGCGGTATAAAAGACCTCTGCAAGACCTTTTCTTTAATCTGCCTCGGGCGCGAGGAGTTTGAGCGCGTTATCGCGATCAAAGTTCGCGACGTCTCGAAAAACACGGCGGCGATCGAACGCGCTTCTCTCTCTCTCTCTCTCTCTCGCTTATCTGGAGCAGCGCCAGTCTCAAGTGCACTTGAACATTCGCGCGAAATTGACGGCGAGAGAGGTCTGATTCCGCGGCGCTGCGCCGAGGGATGGGAGCCTTAATTGCGGGTATTATTAGAGGGGCCCGGATTGCGGTCTTAGATTATTCATGTTTTCCGCGCGCGCGCAAAGCCTCGATGCGAATTGGATTGCTGCGGGGATTGATTAAAGGACGAGTCTCGTTCGTCCGCTTGGACAATTTGGTGGTAAATTTGCTGGTTTAGTTAATTATTACAGAAACTTTAAAATTGTCACCTGAAAATTGCTGAAGAAGGTATTTTAAAGATAGATTCTGCAGTCTTCTTCAGGAAGATCAAAGCAAAAAATTTATTTTTAAACGAGGCCTGCATACACCTATAAATTACTCAAAAGCACTGCATTTTCTAAGAGGAGCGAGCTTGCATTGCCCGAGTATTTGGGAGGAAGGCAGAAAACCTTTATTCCGCGGTCGCCCAGAGGTCGTTGACTGCGTTTTAACGCGGTCGCATAAATCTTTATCACCTCAAATATTCATGCGTACAAATTACTTCATCGACTGCTTTACCTCTCTGCAGTTTCGAAAAAAAAAACTAAGCCCTTCCTCGACTAGGCGCAAAGCCGCGGAGCGAAAAAGGAAAGCGAGTATAATTTTCGCTCGGCCGTCAAAGTCGCAATGTTTCGGGGGCGATGTACTTTACGCTGCCTGTGAAGGTATAGAATCGATCCGCTGCATCTGCCGTCCCTGCGCTTCGCATTTCCGTCGATGTCGGCGTTAGCCACGTATTTCCGCGCTCGATTTCCATCTATACACCTGACGAATGATGGCTGTGCAAGAGGAGAGCCTATTGATTTTCCGCTATTCTAGGCTCGGAGCTTTTTTAAAATCCCCTTTTGTTCAACTAAAGTCTAAAGTGTTAATTAAGATAGTATTAATAATTAATTATGATTTTATCGATCTCCCCGAGTCGGTGAGTGGGGAGGAGGGAATAACTTTAAAGCATCGTCGCTTCTTTTTCTTCCGAAGCTTCGACGAACAACGTCGTTGTCTTATATTGTATTTATTGAAATTACGTCCTTTCTTTACGCGAGATACGAGTGTAAAACAGTTTTTACAAGACGATACATCAATATTATGCTTTCGACCGAAACAAAGCCATTATCCGCGCGGCGCCATTGAAAAGTTAAACTAATCGCGCCTGAATCAAGACAATCGCCGCGGAAGTGCACTCGACTCTCGGCTTAATTGCAAAGCTTATTCCGCTTCGGGGGAGGAGGGAGATTGTCCGTGGCTCGCGGAGGAAGAGGAGAGATGTGCTCGCCGATGCTCCAGCTTTGTCGAACAAAATCAATAAGAGCCAAGCGCCATTTGCGCATTAACCCGACGTGCGCCGCTGCCGCTGCGAGCGCACTTGTTCCTTCTCGAGTTCTCGCAAACTCTCGGAAGAATTAGCCGGAATTATTGAGAAGCAATTAATAGTGCTTCGAACTACTTCCACGTGCATCTTTTTTTTTTTTTTTTGCTTCCGCGCGTAACTTTGGCTGCGAGTATTTCTCCTCCAAGAACTTTGGCGTAGTAAAAGTTCCGCCACCGATTCTCATCCTTCATCGTCAAACAAACTTTTCTCCCCGGCTACTTCTCCTTCCTTTCACAAAAGCTTTTCCCTCTACCCCTTTAAAACTTGCGCAGTCTCCGAATTATTAAACTCGGCTATTTCGCCGAGGAAAGTTCGTTCGCCCATTCGTTCCAAACAACGTTATCCCGAACGGCGCGCAAGTTAATAATTGCTCCCCCTGCAGGTGTTCACCCGTTAGTTTTCTCGTGCGTCGAAGCCTCGCCGCACGAGAGAGGCGGCCGCGTGCAACTTTACCGATCGCACGACGGCGGAGCGAGTCACGTGACGACGCGCCGCGCGAACTCGTTCGCCGCGACGTGACCAACCCTCGATAATAACCCTCGCCCCGACGCGTCCTAAATCGCGTATAATCAATCGGGCGATTCGCGCGGAGTTTCCAGTTTGCGTTATCTGCTCGGTGGTCGCGGGTGATTGCGAGCGGAGATTGGGCGCCGGTAATTAACCCGCGCGGTGGTATGAGCCGACGCTGCGAGGAGATAAGAGTTTTTACCGTTGGCTGCGCTGAAAAAAAAAAAACTCTGAGAATATCGGTGCCTTTGCGAGGCGAAAATACCGGCCAGCACAATGCTGAAAGACGAGTGAGCTGTGGGATATAAAAATAGGCTGATGTTTTCCCTCGTTTAAGGATATAGCTTCTTTGTACAGTTACTTCTTTGTGCATAAATTATCTTGAGCTCGCTTAAAATACAACTAGGTAGCATTAAAATCGGCCGCGCTGCAAGCAGCACCTTTTTAACGGCAGCAAGAAAGCAGCAGTGATATTTAAATCGAGCCGTGAAACAACTTGTTGGTCGGTGCTGCCACCTTCATCCAGCGGCACGAGCATCTCTCCTTCTCTCTCTCTGTCTCTCCTTCTCTATTCCTCTTTCGTCTTGCCACTGCGTTTCTGGCCGCGGCGCAACGTAAGCACCTCCAAGTTGTAAGGTTTTGCCGCTGCTCCCTCCCGTCCTCGTTTTCAGCCACCTACGCGCGTCTCCAGCTTGGCTTCTCTCGAGGCGCGCGTCTGCGCCGCTCCTTATCTCGCGAATTCAGCCCCTCGAATCCCGAATCGAGCCCCGGACGATTTTTCGTCGGCGGCCGCCTCTCGAATCTGCCCCAAAGAGCTTTTATTCGCGCAGCCCCGCTGGTCGGCTCGCGAGACAGAGCTCTATATTCCCCTCGTTTCCTCCGCCTCTCTCTCTCTCTCTCTCTCTCTGTTGCTTCCCCTCCCTCCTCCGCGACTGCTTTCTCTCTTTCCCTCGTCCGGCGCTGGCTGCCTCTTTTATACACAGACTGCACGCTATACTCGCGGCGGCACACCACCAGGTTAGTTAGTCGCTTCCAGAGACTCTCTCGTGGCCGCGCGCGGTGTGGTCTCTCTCTCTCTCTCCCTCTCTTTCGCCGAGAAAAAAGCAGGTCGCGCGCTTATTCCTTCGATTCCTCTCGTCGAGGCCAAACCGCCGCCGGGACCCGATATATATACATAATCATGGTGCGAAGGAGCAATTCGAGGCAGCCGATCGAGGAGCTGCCGGAACGAGGACCTGGTGAGTCGATCCTTGCAATTCGAGGATTCGTACATTATATTTGGTTTAAAGCGGGGCGGGAGGGGGGAGGGAGCCGCGGGAACATATGGTTGACGCGACGCCCGGGAGACACGTGGGGACGTTTAAATGCGAGCCTCGGTCTTTTAAAGGGACGCCAGCCGGCTCGTCGTATTGATTGCTCTGGCCTTTTCGCGGAAGCGCGTCGCGTTGGGAAAAAGGGACGCCGAGGGCCGTGCGGTGGTGCGCCGCTCGCGAGCGAACGTCGGGAACGAGCCGCGGATTTTTCATCGGCTGCCCCGCGGCGAGTGTACGGCGAGATATATATATATATTATGCACGAAACGTATTTTCTACACTTCCCGCGCGTCTGGGGTTTATTTTTAGAAATTCGATAAACCACTCGGGCTTTTCTCTCCGCGCGGTTCTTTCCGCTTCGGCTGATAAAAATCCAGGTGATTTGTGCGCGCGCGCTGGTATCACCGTCTCTCGGCGCACGATTCACCGATTCGTCCAACGTGGTACCTTTACCATATGACACGGTCCGATCCTCGAATAAACCCAAGATCAATCGAACGACGCATTACCCGCAGCATATCGCAGCGTTCCAGCTTTCTATTTCCCAGTTTTCATTCATAAACCGAGCTGCTGCTCTTCTGCCCGAGCACACATCCGCTCCGCGCGGCGATACGAATCTCCTCCCTGGAAAAGGCGAGCGTAATCTTATTGAAAGGAGCGCGGAGGCAATGCACCAACGTGGCGGACACTCGATCCCCATCGGCCCTACGCGCAACAGCAGCGGCAGCAGCAGCACCGGTTTTTCAGAGCGAGCAGCTTGACATCGGATACACGCTTCAGGCGCGCCTGTGTTGGTGGAGAGTGAACGGGACCAGAGGCAGCGGAGCCGTGAGCCACGACCGCCGCCGCCGCCGCATCATAATGCACTCCCTTTTCTTTGTTCCCTTCGGCGCCGATTCCGCGCGTCAGAGAGACAGCAGTTCCCGCCGTTACCGACGCCTCCTCCTCCTCCTCCTCCGCGGACGCAATTGGGCGCACTTCCTCGGCGGGCCGACGATCATCCACGTTGCTGGATGGCTCGGAGAGCACGATGTCGTCGCGTGGGACAGGTGGCGGAGATTTTCGTGCGCGCGCATTTAGACAAGGTCGCGGCACGACGCAAAGTGCCACGACGACGACGACGACGGACTCTGGACGCTCCTCAAGTGCGAGGCGATTTTTAGACGCGCCGGTATAGTTGGATTCTGGTTGCGTGTATTCTGGGTATGGGCCGGGGTATTTAGGTTTTGGGATGGGTTTGTGTTTTTAAAGGCGACTGTTTTCTCGGCATAACCTCTAATTTCAAGATCTGAAATGATTTAATTCCCTAAATAAGTGCATCATCCGCTGGCCGGATAATAAATAAATCGAAACGGCCGAAACAAAATTTTCAGAAACTGAAAACAATCGAGAAGCGCCTCGCAACGACGTCCCTCTATTTATATAACTTTTATCAAGAATTTCGAAAAAAAAAAAAAAAGTACGGCCCGGCGATAGGACACGAAATTTTTTTCTCTTTGCGCGCGAAGGCTATTCTTAGCAGCCGGATTCGATCTCGCGTAGTGAATTCGGCCGACTCGCTATTTGGGACGGCTCGACTCCAAAAAGCTAAAATAGCCAAAAGGCACGCACTCCCGCGAGAGTGCCTGTCCACAATATTTTTCCCCGCGCTGAAAATAATGGCAGGCCTCGGGCAGTGCGCGCGGACGCTAATTTGCGCCTCGATTATTACCCGATGCGCCTGTTCGCGGCTTATCGCGCGTGTGCCCTCAGAAATCGATACGTTAAATTGCGTTAATGACGGGGTGCACTTTCCCGTCGTGCTTAGCGATCGATCGGCTATTTTTATTAAAAACTTTTATTAAACCGAGCGACGTTTCCGCGAGCGAATGACGTCAGGGTTCTAAATCGAGCCGCGTTTAAGTGATATTAGCTTTGTATCGGCAGGCATCTACGAATTTATATCCCCCCGTAATTTGATTGAGCCCGCCGCTGCAAAGGTCCGGGCTTTTG
Organism: Ormyrus pomaceus; assembly: GCA_900474385.1. Taxonomy (NCBI): domain Eukaryota; kingdom Metazoa; phylum Arthropoda; class Insecta; order Hymenoptera; family Ormyridae; genus Ormyrus; species Ormyrus pomaceus. Next base: position 25,986 of record UCOM01000149.1, read on the forward strand.
CCGCGGATTAGGAGAGTACCGAGGAGGAACCTGGGGACGGTCCGTAAAATAAATTGGATTCTAGAAATGAAGCTGCATCTAATGAAGTAGAGTGTCTTACTCTTCATTGCAAAATATAGGATTAGAGTTTTATTTCCTACTCTAATATTACTTTTATAATTTTATTAAAAAAAAGAGGGGTATAAATAATTCCAAGCCAATGGAGTGTCTAATAAAGCAAAGTGATTCTTTACAAAATTAGTTTACGGCAGATCATAAAATTAAATCTGTAATAGAAAAATTCACACCTTTTATTAAAGGACACGCGGAAATTTATTCACCCAGCGGCTTTCAGTCGAATCCGGCCTCCGGCGCATTTTTCCCGGCCACCAAAGCTCCTCGTGCTCGGCGCGCATTAAACTGCAAGCGAGGCACCGCCGAGAGTCAACGACCCTCGAAAAACCGTGCTCTCCTTGCACGCGCGCGCACCTTTTCCCGTACGGTCACGCGCGCGCATCGAAATATTATTATGGAGATGATCGGCGCCGGAAGCCCGCCCCTCCCCCTCCCGCGCGATTCGTTACCAAGGTGCTTCCCTCTCGCTGATGTCACCCGAGCGCGATTTCCATACTAATTGCGATTTTTCGCCGCTGGTATTCCCCGGTCGAAGTGCCGGGGCGGCTGGACAGTGGCTCGCAGGCCGGTGGACGGGAAGGACGTGTCTAATAAGTTCAGGAAGGAGGCTGCTCTCGAGGCTTTAGGAAGTAATTGTCCGATTCGGCGTCGGTTCTTTCGCCTCTGGCCGCATTGTGTGGAAATTGAGGATAAGTGGAGGGATTTCGTTTGCATTCGATCGAAAGCAAGTGTTTGCGATGTAATTTGGCTTGCGATCGAGGGAATATGAGTTGCGATTCGCCTTTTTTTAAACGGGGAATATGTACATTTTTTAATAAGCCAGAGAAAGCTGCGAAAATTATTGAAAGTAAACTCATTCGACAACTGTAGTTCAAATTTGTATTCATATACTTATTATAATCCATTTTCTCTTTTCAATCTGAACCATATAGGTGACATTGAGGCAAGAAAAAGCCTCCAAACCATGAATACATAAATCCCGACTCGTAACTTTCTAAATTCGATCGGGCCCAGAAGTGTGACTCGAGCCTGTGCGTTCGCGTAGCTTTTTTTAAAAGCTAGTATATTAATAAAAAAAAAAAATAAAGTAAAATAACCCAACGGAATCCGAGCAGTATAACTTAAAAAAAATCTTGTTTTCATTTACAGTGGCAGCGTTGATTTACTGGCGCGATCCCAAAAAGTCGGGAATCGTATTTGGTGCAACACTCGGAGTGCTTTTATCGCTGGCCTACTTCAGTCTGATCAGCGTGCTAGCTTACATATCCCTCCTCACTCTCACCGGCACCGTATCTTTCCGCATCTACAAAACTGTCCTCCAGGCCATTCAGAAGACCTCCGATGGACATCCATTCAAGTGAGTACAGGCCTCTTTTTCTCTTTAACCTTAAAGGAGCGATCGGGTTTTCAAAAGGGAGCTCTGCAAGCTTCGGCGCGATCTTTGCACTGAAAGCCGAGGCCGCGCAGAATTACTTTTGATTATTCGAAGGCGGAGACGTGGCTTTTTAATTAAAAAATTAATTAATCGCCGACGACTTTGAACCCTTTCTTTTTCGAGCTTAATTACATTTTTAATTAGGGAAGTTTAAAAATAGCGCGGAACGGAGAATTTTTCGAAAGAACCGATTAAGCCAACTTTACTTTGAAAGCTTTGAAGCAGCTTCAATTTATCGCAGAGCCTTCTTGATTAAAGCATTAACGTAAAGTTTAACGGTTCGCAAAGGAAAAAACTGAACTAAATACGTATCCTGGAAGGGAAGCAGGTTTCGCGCGGCTTATTAATGATTTCCGTGACGTTTCAGAAGCGTCCTCGACCTTGACCTGGCGCTACCTACAGAGAAGGTGCACGAACTCGCCGACATTGCTGTCGCGAATGCCAATGCCGCCGTCAGCGAGCTCCGCAGGCTCTTCCTCGTCGAGGACTTTGTCGACTCCCTCAAGTTCGGAATCTTGCTGTGGTCTCTCACGTACCTTGGCGCCTGGTTCAATGGCATGACGCTCATCATCATTGGTCAGTATAATTTTTGGTAGCCCCCTTTCGAGTCCTCGTGAAATTGGATTGTATTAACGAATTTGTCCGTTATTTTGCAGGTGTCGTCGCGCTTTTCACGTTGCCTAAGGTCTACGAAACGAACAAGACGCAAATCGATCAAAATCTAGCTTTGGTTCAAGCTAAAATCAACGAAATTACGGCCAAGTAAGTAGAACGCAAGCTGGCGTTCCCTCCGAGAATAGCTCATTTTCCGAGTCTAATAAACGTCCCTCTTGCGTTTTTTTTTTCTTTCAGAGTGAAGGCTGCGATGCCCCTTGGCAAGAAGGCTGAAGCATTAAAGGAGGAATAAGCGTACGTTGAAAGAGGCGTTCAATCGTTGCAGAGCCGTGCAGAGGAAGGAAAAAAAGGATGAACGACTTATTTTAGAAGACGATGTGATGAGAAGAAAAAAAGGATATCGGGTAGCGCGTACGCCGAGAGGACAGCATGTTATCAGCATCATCACCGAACTTCAATCGGGATCTGATCCGCGGTATATTGAGATAACGGCGAGAGAGAAAAAAAAACGACGCGAGATAGAGATTGTAAATAACGGACCACTGTTTTAACTTCTGATAAATGTTGGATATCGATCGATCTTGACACAGGGCAAACTTAGTGATATATGAATTAATTGTTTGTTGTGTGTCAAATATAATAAAATAATTAAATTGTAAGGGAGGAGGGGGGAGCTTATTGTGAGTTGGAAATAATAAGATAATCGATTTACGAGAGTTCGATCTCGCGGGAATCACAAAATTGCGAGATCGAACGATCTTGAAACACGCGCAGCCATTATTTAAAATATAATGAAAAAAACAGAAAATCGAGATATCCTTTTAAAGTAAGAAAAAATAAAAAAAAAAAAATGCAAGTAACACTTAGTGATTAATTGTTCGTTATTGCGATACGATGATGACGAATTTATCTAGTGAGCAACAAGAGAAAGTGCGACGGAACGATGTTACAGTAAACATGGACTCATATAACAGCAAGATTAATGAAACGATTTACAAAATATTGAATAAATAAATCAAATAAAGCAAAAGAAACTTAAACTATCGTTCTGTATTTGTCGCGAAATTCAAATGAACGAAAACATTATTCAATGATTGTCGCGACCATGACCTTTCGCACTTTGGGTGTTCTCCCGGATAACTAACTGCAGACACATTAAACGTGTATCTTTCCATCTTATTCCCTCTCGAATGAAAACATTAATGTGCAATCACACTCACGATCCTTTTTGAAAAAGAAAAATAAAAACATGTCGAAAGGAGAAAAAAAAAATTAATAACCAGTAACTTATATAAATGACGATCTAAGAAGTATATATATTATTCATTAAATGCATTACACCGTTCACCCGCATTCTTTCGCATCATCTCGTTTGCTACTTGATCACTCATCGTAACAAAGAGTCTATCCTTTTTTAAATGTAGGTAAACGTTATTGGAAACGTTGTTAAAGTAATCATTGGTCAATCAGGCTATGCACGAAGCAAATTAAGGCAAGGCAATCGATGTGAAAATGTCTATTGTATGTATAGGGCAGTGCTTATTATGAAATCTAGAAAATAAAGATAATGTGAAGGAGACGACGAGGAGAGATTTTATTTGGATGTGGGCAAAGGAAACGGAGCGTGATTTGCTGGAGAAAGTGCTTCTCGAAATTGTTTCTTTTTTATCGTTAGATTTTAAGATGTAATGTCTAACAACCAGCGATCCCTCGTGTTTCAGTTGTTATAATAATGCGATCAAAAATAAATATGAGAATTAAATGGAGAAATTGATAAAGTGATTATTACTTATTGTATCTGTCTCTTTGAACGACGTTGAGGATTGCTAAATATTATTGCTATTACATTGATATTATTATTGTAATTATATAGCTAATATATAAAAGAAGTATATATAAAATTATTACAAAAATTACATCAGTTTATATTACGTAAAGTTAAAACACAAAGAGTGAGAGAAACAATTGGCTTATGGCGATGCAATGGAAATGGAGTTACACATATATCACTTAAAGACCCAATGAACCAGAACGTGAAAATAAAAACTTAATATTATATTATACACATTCTTAAATATCTATTTGTAGCTACGTGAATCCACGTGTTTTTATCTCAGAAAAGGTGGCAAAAGTGTTAAGAGAATATGACTTGTAATACGCGTATCGCTTCTTGACGTTTTCATTATTGCATCTGCATTCGCACGATTAATTTATAAATAAACGATATTAATAAGACAAAATGTAGCTATTTCGTTTTCACAAATTTCAATGTTATGTTCAAGATTTTCATTATTATTTCCTTGCTAATGTTTCATTTTCTTAATTTATTAATTGAATTTTATGTTCTGAAGCCAACTTTTCTTTTACGTTACGTAATCAATTCGTATTTCACTCTTTATGAAAGAATTAAATCAATATTTATCATTGAAGACTCAATTTTTAAATGTTCAATTTGCAACTGAATTTCAACCAAATTTATTTCTTAATTTTCTTGATTTTTCAAATTATATTATTTTTTCTTTATTTAATACCATAATTTACTTTAATTTATAACAGGTAAGTAAGAGTTCTTAAAATATTTTAAGAATAAAAAAAACATGGAACTTTTTTATTACAAGTTAATTATTATTATCTGCAACAAGTTTAATTTTACTATCATATTATCAGAAAAGCAATTCTAAATTCTTGAAAGCATTCAATTGAGAGAAAATAGCAAATAGTACAACATACTTTAATACATTCCTCAGTTCGTAAATTAACGAAAAACTAAACGCAAACTGTAATAACAATAAATACTTTTGTACTTTTATATTTTCGAAATAATTTATGTTTTCAGAGGTAAAGGCTCAATTAAAGAACAAATATAACACGTCATTAAGGCTAATTCTGTCAACGAAAATTCCTTTTTTTTTTCTAATAAAAATTCCTCGGCCCGAAATGAATCTACAGCAGGTACGAAAGTTCCCTACGCGCGTGTCTAATTTAAATCGCCGTCCTCCCTCCTCCCGGTCCTCGTCGCCCGTACGCATGCGTGACCTTTCCAAGGTGACACCAAGCCCACGTTCTTCCCGCGCGGCTCGTATCAACTACCACACTCCCTAGCCGGGGTAGCTGCAGCTCGTCTCCGTCTCTCTCTTTCTCCTTATCCCGAACCGATCTGCCCCCGCTCAACCCGCGCGCCGTTCCACCGCGTGTCATTCGCGCTTCGGCTCGCAAAGTGCGCTACTCCCAAGTGTGAAGCCGACAGGCACCCCGAGGAAGATCGTCCAAAGTTTTTGATCCAGCGGCAGAGAGATAAAATGTCGGTGAGCGACTCCGATCATGAGAAGCGCAAGCAGATCTCGGTTAGGGGCATCGTCGACGTCGAGAACGTCGCCAATTTCAAGAAGACCTTCAACAGGCATCTGCACTACACCTTGGTAAAGGACAGGAACGTAGCCACATCGAGGGACTACTACTTCGCCCTCGCCCACAGCGTCAAGGACAACCTCGTCTCGAGATGGATCCGCACCCAGCAGTATTATTACGAGAACGATCCCAAGGTATTTACTCGCTCCCTTCGACTCTCCCTTTACTTTTCGAAATCGGAACCGAGACCACAGTTTACCGCTCGCTCAATTCTTGTTTCTATTGTCGGATCGATAATCGAAAAACGCGCAGATCGCACTATGATCGGAAAACAATTAGCCTGAAAATCCTAACCTATAGACATTAGACATACTTTGAATCCCCTTTCGGAATTCGTACTTACAGCACGTGTTCTCGTCGGGCCTTTTAAATTTTAACGGTCGACTGCTCAGCTGCAGCCGACGAAATGCGTTCGGCTTGGGTGTCCTGTATAGGGATAAAACGAGCTTTGTTGATGTATCCCGTGTTTACCAAAACGAGTGCACACGTAGCTGTTCGCGCGTGTTTATTTTTGCGCTAGCAAGTTTCGTAAGGTGTACGTATATGCTATGTGTCCGCCGAGTAGAGCTACGTAAAAACGGAATCCCGATAGCAGCGTCCACACGTGAAAAACGTGATTCGCTCGAGTCGACCGCGGCGGCCAATTTTCCGCTGGCTTTGAATTCGAACGCCAGCTGATTAGGAGAGTGGATCGATATTCGAAGTCTGATTTTGAGGCCTAGGGCGCGTTCGAAAAAGACGAGACTCAACCTTGCTCCCGATAGCTTCAAAGACAATAGTCGATTTCATTGACCGAGGATCTAGCATCTAGCACGTGCAATATAATCCGAGAGAGAGAGAGAGACGGCGAGAGAGAGAGAGAGAGAGATACTCGGAAAGAGAAGTGAGAGGGATCATATAGACGCGGTCGCCGTTGCCTTTTTGCACCCGTGTCAACGAACTTTTATGTTTTTTTTCGTTTCTCGTAAATTTGCGAAGAGTCGGAGAAATTCTGTTTATACTTGTAAATAAAGATATCTTAGGCTTAGTCTATTTTTTTTTTGAGGAAATTTTTAATCCTGATTGATTGTAATAATAAAAATAGGAAAATTGTTTGCTCGTAAGAATTGACAGTCGCAATGTTAAGTCAATTATAATATAAATGTACTAACTTAATTAGTATTGTATTAACTTTCGACAAGACAACAAATTACGTCTACAATAATGAAAATGTTGAGTCACGAATTAATATCTTTTAAAAGATAAAATTAGTTTGTGCTATATATTATTCATGCGTACAAAATTACGCAATTATTATGCTTCGTGTTGTTTAAATACTTATTTTTGTCTGCACAAAAAAAATTCACGTGCGATGCAATTCGTAACACTCGCAAATAAATATTACACTATCAAAGAAGATAGCCGGATGAAGAAAAAGTGAACCTTTGAATCGTAAATTAAGTAACACTGCCGACCCACGTTGTTTCAACCCATCGAACTTGTGTTTTTTTTTTTATCTGAAATTTATGATATTCCGCAAAATTACATATTTACACTTCATTAACAAAGAATATCAGATACAATGTTAAAACTTGATCGCTGAGATGTTTCAGACGGAAGGTTTTGAAAAATTTCCAAAAATAAGATTTGATTTTTTATCACGCACATCTCAGTCGGTGCAAGATATTTTAAGAAATTTTAAAATATATGCGCGATCTCCACGAATTTTCCGTTTCTTCGGCGCTCAAATTGCTTTGAAATATACCAATTTTGAAAATTCACAACAACAAGCTGTAAATACAATGTCGCTATAAAGTATTTAATCCTGTACCATCAATCATTTAACTGAATAAACTACCGTCAATTCCGTACAAAAACTTTCCATCTCCAACAAAATCTTCTCCCCCCGACTAATCAATAATTACCTAAGCGTAGAGCCTCTTAGCTCCTTCATAAATCAGTTCTGGCAGCGGCCAAAGCAGAAGCTCCCGCCGGCTATTTAATTCACGACCTCTCGCAGCTATACAGCTCACCAAAAGCACGCGACGCGAGGGAGAAGACAAAGAGCTCGGCTCGTCATCGGTGAAAAAATTTTATCTCCCCTGACCTTAATCTCGCACGCTTTAATAACCCTTTCCTTATCGGCCACACGGCTCCTTTGCACTGTCGTCGTGTTACTTTCGTGCTCTCGGTTCCGCAATCTTCGGGGCTTGATTCTAATCGACGGGAGGAATGATAATGTTATTTTTCGCGTATTACACGTCGAGTTGAGATCCCTCGTGGTTTGGCGGGGTTCTTTACTCGGCGAGATGTCACTCCGATCGGAAGTTTATACCGGGAGGAAAATTGACACCTCGAGATCGATAACTGAGAGCTGAAAAACAAGACGACGCAAAGCCGTCTAGAGTTTAATTAAAAGTTTAAATAAGTTCGAACTTACTTTTGCGTCGATCTAAAGTTTTAAAATATTTTTAAGAATTTCTCTTACAAAATTCTAAGGCTAAAATCGTAAAATCGTAAAAGGCAGATTAAAGCAACATTTTCGAAACGTAACGTCAAAGTACATCCAGCAGACTCTTTCTCAAATTTGCACAATCTTGTCATTGATATAAAACATCATCTGGCGCCTCCGAAACATTACAAAATCATTAAGTAATGAGAGTCTAATATGTCTTCTAATCGTGCTGGTGACACGATAAGGCCCCGATTTTTTAATGTCGCACGGTAGTTGCTAGGCAGCTTAGAGATAAACAATTCCCCAGACAGCTGATCGTTACTCGAAGAAGCTCAATTGATTTGGATTGATTTCGACAGCGCCGACAGGCTCAAGCGCGTCGATGCGCTTTTCAACGATGGAAAAACTACACCGAGGAAAATTGAGCGCGAATTTGACGGCCGGCGTTTTTGTGTCGCGTCGACTTTCGACCGAAGTGCCGTTATCTAATGCAGTACACTACTATTTTTGCCGTATTAGAATCGCTCGCGAAGCGCGACAAAATATTTCGAATATTACCCAACCGAAATATATGAATTATAAATAAACGTTACTTCATTCTCATTCTATATATGAGGAACAGATTTTACCGTAACGAAAGCCCTATATCCAACTAATTATAATAAGATAAGATTTAGCGGAGACATTGTAACGACAAGACTAAGTAATGATATTGGACGATAGTTCATACAGAGTTATAGAGCAAGTGGCGAAGGACACAGCCGAATGAGCTGCTAAATTTACATCTATTAAGCGAGCCGCTCAGCTGTCCGACGATGAAAATTTCTGTTCCTCGCGCTTAGCGTCACTCTCTTTCTCTCCCGTCGCTTTTGCTCGCGAATCCGACACCGATGCTTGCAAAAGGCAAAAATTTATTAATCAAGTTTTAACTTTAGGCGACGTTATTGGAGCTAATACAATTGTTTAAAAATCGCCCTGGCCAGAAATAGAATGCTTAAACTATTAATTTTCAGTTTTGAGGTATTGATAAATATTTACTTTGGGAGTTACACGTTTTCGCGCGTGCTTTTATATAGATAATTTCGATAAGCCGCGTAATCTACCGTCGATCTAAATAAAGAGCGCGATTTACGTTATACGTGAAAACTGACTCGACGCGTTAGCAGAGCTGTAAAATTACCTTCTTCTTAGCATATATAAAAGAGTTAAATAACATGTTTACAATAAATCCAACGCCCGAGTTTTTATTATGCGTGAAATTCTTTCAAGTTCGGCCCAAGTTCAAACTTGCCGTATCGTCTGGTACGATACACGAAGGCACCAATACTGAAATCGAAACGCGCCTCTGTATTTCCTGACAGCGCAGGAATGCCTTTGAACGCGTTCGAAAAACTTTCGAATGGAGTTTTTACCTTCCGACTGTTTGGATGACTTCCCAAAGTCAAGAAAACCAAAGTGCCGCTCGGATTTGGCACGTTGCGTCCGCAGTCATGCCCATTTTCATTCGCTTATTGCGCTTTGTATTTTAAACCTCGAGGTATTTACCATTCACTTCCCCCAACGCACCGCGATCCCAAAGTATTTTTTTTTTTTCAACCTCTCGAGAGCCACGTCACTCAAAACTTTTCCGCACACAAGTCGACTGCCAAGAATTTTAGAGTTTTTTTTTCTCAATTCACGACATAAAACGTCTGAATCAGTCGGGGCCGAAACGAAGGCGCCTCGATTACAAGCTAGATTATTCTCGTTCGATCTGAAATGCGAGATGGCTCTCAAAGGATGCACGCAAAATAAGAGATAATCTATGACCTATTATGGAGCCGAGCGATAAACGAGCGGCGCGCCGATTTTTCCTTTTGAAAATTGTGTCGGTTTTATCTCGTATAGCCGCCCTATCTTGCAATTACAATTTCATTAAGAGGCCCTTTTTTTTTTGACTTTTTTCCTTTCGCAGAGAGTCTACTATCTGTCCCTCGAGTACTACATGGGCAGAACCCTGCAAAACACGATGATCAACTTGGGCATTCAGGGCGCGTGCGACGAAGCCATGTACCAAGTGAGTATCGCTATAATTGCAAGTGTTAAATTGCGGAGGATAATAAAAGTGATATAACATCAGTACGTTACGGCACTTTTGACGCTTTAATTGTGTCATAATACGAATTCCAACGCTATTTACAATTTTATTTTCGTTTTTTTTTTTTTTAAGACAACTGTTTAAATGTTTCTTGATTGATTTGATCTTGAGAATGCTTTCGGAAAGACAATCGAAAATTACGAATGCTCTAATGAAAATCTATTAATTGACTTAATTTTAAAGCAATATTTGTACAAAGGACGTGCGATATTAATTCAGTAATTCCTCGACAGATGGGCCTTGACATCGAAGAGCTGGAAGAGCTCGAGGAAGACGCGGGTCTGGGCAACGGCGGCCTCGGCCGATTGGCCGCCTGCTTCCTGGACAGCATGGCCACCCTCGGGCTCGCGGCCTACGGATACGGCATCCGCTACGAATACGGCATCTTCGCCCAGAAGATCAAGAACGGCGAGCAGGTGGAGGAGCCCGACGACTGGCTCAGGTACGGCAATCCCTGGGAGAAGGCCCGGCCCGAGTTCATGCTGCCCGTCAACTTTTACGGACACGTCATCGATACCCCCGAGGGGAAGAAGTGGGTGAACACGCAGGTCGTGTTCGCCATGCCCTACGACAATCCCATTCCCGGCTACAAAAACAACGTTGTCAATACGCTGAGGCTGTGGTCGGCCAAGTCGCCGGTTGAATTCAACCTGAAATTCTGTAAGAATATCGCTGTATATATACGTTTGTTCATTTTCTCGAGATTTATTCTAACGAGCTTGCGTCTTTTTCAGTCAACGATGGCGATTACATTCAAGCTGTGATCGATAGGAATCTCGCGGAGAATATTTCTAGAGTTCTCTATCCCAACGACAACTTCTTCGAGGGCAAGGAGCTGCGTCTGAAGCAAGAGTACTTCATGGTCGCCGCCACCCTGCAGGACATCATCCGCCGATACAAATCCAGCAAGTTCGGCTCCCGGGAGCATCACAGAACTGACTTCGATGCTTTCCCCGAGAAAGTTGCCATTCAATTGAACGACACTCATCCGTCCCTCGCTATTCCTGAACTCATGAGGATTCTCATTGATATTGAAGGCCTCTCCTGGGAGAAGGCTTGGGACGTTACCGTTCGTACCTGCGCTTATACGAACCACACTGTACTGCCAGAGGCCTTAGAAAGATGGCCAACTAGCATGTTGGACAGCATCCTGCCTAGGCATCTTCAGATCATTTATCACATTAACTTCCTTCATCTTAAGGAGGTCGAGGCTAAGTTCCCTGGAGATATTGATCGCCTGCGTCGTATGTCCCTCATTGAGGAGGAAGGCGAGAAGAGAGTAAATATGGCTCATTTGTCTATTGTTGGTAGTCATGCTATTAACGGCGTCGCCAGAATTCACTCAGAAATTTTGAAAGACTCTGTGTAAGTATCTAAAGGTTCACTTCTTCATTCAGATATAGGCAGATCTTATATTCTATTTTTGTATTGCAGCTTCCGCGATTTCTATGAACTCAGCCCAGAGAAATTCCAAAACAAAACCAATGGTATTACTCCCAGGAGATGGCTGCTGTTGTGCAACCCTAATCTCTCTGATGTTATTGAGGAAGTAAGTATTTTATTGTTTTAGTAATAATAATAAAATAATAACACGTAATTTTTATTTTTCTAAAAGAAAATCGGCAGCGACTGGACCGTACATTTGGAGCAACTCACTCAACTGAAACAGTGGGCAAAGGATCCCTCATTTCAGCGCTCTATCGTTAAGGTCAAGCAAGAAAACAAGATGAGACTTGCTGCTATGCTCGAGAAGGATTATGGAGTTAAGGTCAACCCCTCGTCGATCTTCGACATTCAAGTTAAGCGTATTCACGAATACAAACGTCAGCTGCTCAACTGCTTGCACATCATCACGATGTTCAATCGCATCAAGAAGAATCCTAACGCCCAAATAGTGCCCCGCACAGTGATGATCGGCGGCAAAGCTGCCCCTGGTTACCATCTTGCCAAGAAGATCATCAAGCTCATCTGCAGCGTCGCCAATGTTGTCAACAATGATCCAATTGTGGGTGACAAACTCAAGGTTATCTACCTCGAAAATTATAGAGTAACTTTGGCCGAGAAAATCATTCCGGCTGCTGATCTCAGTGAACAGATCTCTACTGCCGGTACCGAAGCTTCTGGCACAGGCAACATGAAATTCCAAGTGAGTTTTTTTAATGAATAAAAACATTTCCGATAATAGTTATTACTAATTTATAATATTAACTTTTCTTAATTGTTTTCAGTTGAACGGCGCACTAACTATCGGTACCCTCGATGGAGCTAACGTAGAGATGGCTGAAGAGATGGGTAACGACAATATCTTCATCTTCGGTATGACTGTAGAAGAAGTAGAAGCTTTGAAGAGGAGAGGCTATAACGCTTACGATTATTACAATAAGTTACCCGAAGCGAAGCAATGTATCGATCAAATTCAAGGAGGTTTCTTCAGTCCAAATAATCCTAATGAGTTCCAAGACATCGTCGATGTTCTGCTCAAGTACGACAGATTCTTCCTTCTAGCTGACTATGAAGCTTACATCAAATGCCAAGAACGAGTATCTAAAACTTACCTGGTGCGTAATATTCGAATTCAAATGAATCGTATTTCAACACTTATTTAATAAAAAATAATGCAGAAATCATTTAGATAACAATAATAAAAACAAAATAATTTGTTGTTCTTTACAGGATGAAACGAAATGGGTAGAAATGGCCATTCACAATATTGCCTCATCTGGCAAATTCTCTTCAGACAGAACCATCGCTGAATATGCCCGAGAAATCTGGGGTGTTGAGCCAAACTGGCAAAAACTGCCTGATCCTCATGAGCCACGTGATATTTAAATCCATTAATCATTTTTAATAATATAAAAATGGGTATCTATTATCGCACAACCGACGAGATACTTCATTTAAAATTTTTTGAAATTTGAGCGATGCCATTGCGCTTTTCCAAATTTAGTTTTACATTTGGTTTATAGCGCTTTATATTACAAGTTCGACTTAATATATATTATGGTCGCGTGTACACTTTCGATTTTAAAGAACCACGAGAAAAAGGTTTTAACTTGTAAAATTTAAGTCGAAAAATCGATAGTATTAAGAAAGTGTGCAGATTGTCACACGAAACTTGTTTTTACAACTGATATCGGACTCTCTTTATCGCAACAATCACATGTCTTTATTTGATTTAGTTCATATATATTTAAAGACTATCATTTGAATTTTATATAAATATATGTCCCGTATTTTCTTTACTATATTTTGTTTTGAATTTTCTAGTCTGTAAAAATCGCAACAGAACTACTACTTTTTTGATGAAATTGTGTATACGTTAATAATCATCCATTCGCTAGATATAATAGAATTTACGATTGAAAGTTAGCAAATATTGTAGTCTAAGCGAAAATCGATTTTTTGCTGTTATTAAAAACAAATTGATATTCTACTCGTGCCCATATGTATAGATTTATTGTTAACGATTTTAACATTTAACTGGCGTTTTCCGAAGATACTATTGCAGAAAGAATATTTGCTACTGTGTTCTTTAGCGTGTCGCGCTAAAGTTAGACTCTAGTAGAAAATATCATTGGTTACGTCTTCCGATCCACTATTCAAAGCAGATACTTGCAAAGTACAAATTTTAATCTTGATAAACATGAATTTTATAATCATTTTTACAATATAATAATGGAGCGCACAATTGAGAGATTTTTATTCCTGTTTACAGATTTTATGTAATTTTACAATTTTACAATTTTAAAACGAGCAGTTCAGATATAAAAAGATATGGAAGATTGTTATTGCTATTAATGATTGTACATGCACAAGAATACTCAATAAATAACGAAGATGGGCTTATTTTCGTATTGAATAAACAAACTGGAAATTTATCTTTGTGATTCGGACTTTGTTACTTAAGTGTAAGATGTCGATATCACAACGCGTACAGTGAACTGATAAATATAAATTACTATACGTTACAAAATAAAGCATTATTGCTTAAATACATCTGTTTCTTTTTATTCGTCGTACCATCACTCGCTAATTCCTGAATTCCTGCTCTGAAACCGATTTTACGCGTAAGCTTAATCAGTGTCTGCCAATATTTACATTTTAAAAACATTTGCAAAAGCACTCGGGCAATAAAATTTCGCAACGTCAGTCCAGCTTTCCACGCGAAATCGAAGGTCAATTTGTGTGTAGAATGACCAAGGCCGCTGCATTATCTAACTTGCAGCCACTCGGAGCTGTATACAGAGGCGCTGCGTGATTCGCACGTAGCGAAAAATGTGCGCAAGTACACAAGAGCAGGAGCCTCAGTATCCCGCCGGATGACGGACAGAGTGTCGCGCGAGGCTCTGCGGGCCCTCGTGGCTCGCAGGAACGAAGCCCTCAAGAACTTCGAGCACCACGATCCCGAGGCTAAGCCCATCGTGAGTAAACCGTTTGTCTTTCCCGCTATCTAAGCCGACTGGTGCTTTTTTAGATAAGCCCCGACTAGGCGGTCGTAGGGGTGTTGTTTTCGTATGCTACAGTAACTGCTGGAGAGATTGCGCGCTTGACTGTGTTGGTGTAGCAAGTGTTTGGAAGCTCGGGAGAGGTCGGCCGTTTCCGGAGGACGCGGGAAGGTTTTGAATATTTCTTTTCGAATGTTGACATTCGTCGTGGGCGATGTTTGTTCTATTTTTAAATTTATGCGCATTTTCAAGGCTCGGCTGGGTTTTTATTGATGTAAAATGTCAGTTTTATTATTGCGTGTCGACATTTTTTAAAGATTAGATATACATATGTTTACAAGGTAAATAAAAATAAGAAATTATAATGTTCTGTGATTATGTTTACAATTGTTATAAATTTAATTAATTTTATTCACGTTTCGAAATAGTCTAATTACAACACTACAATACGTTCTAAATACATGTCATTACAAAAAATTGAGTAATTTGGAATAATTAACGATGATCATCACTTGTCGAAACAGCTAAAATTTTGAAACTCTGCCGCGAAGAAGAAAACGTCATAATTACAGATGCAATCGTTAGACTTAATTTATAAAGTGCGAATGTCCAAATAACTTTTAGTTTTTATACTCAAAATCACTCGTAATTCAACAACACACTTTGCATTACTTTACAGACCAAATCAACGCTTTTTAGACTAAACGAAATGAAACCAACGACTGCAATCATCGTTATAGGCTACATACCAATCGAGGCTGTAAGGTACATTCAAATAAACGTTCTCTTCTAAAAGCTAAATTTCAAGCAGAGACTTCTCAGACTTTTCTCGCGAAAATACCGCTGATTTTAAAGTTCGATTTAAAAAGGCACTTTATTTGTCATTTATTTCGTCCAAAAAGTAAATCCGGCGCTCGGCGAACAAACGAAAGAAAAAGCGTTCCCATGGCGACCTTCAAATTGAAGCGGGCAACAAGAAAGACCGTCTCACAATAGCCAAAGCTTTCTTCCGGCTCGCGTCGTCCAAATTTAGTTTTGAACCAAAGACCCTAACTAATCTCCTTCTCTTTTTCGATATAAAAAAAAAATAAACCGCGCACAGGTTCTCCGTAAATCTCAAGTGCAGGACATCGAGCAACATAGCCTTGCACTTTAACCCCCGCCTCGACCGCGGCTACGTCGTCAGGAACTCGAAGCACAAGGGATACTGGGAGGAGGAGGAGACCTGCTCGCCTTCGAGCTCGAGGGGATACATCTTCCGCAGGAACTCCTTCTTTCACGTCACTATCTTTTGTACGCTCAATGAATTTCAGGTGAGTGGATATTATACTTTGGCTAGCTTTTGGGGGAGAGTTTCCGAGTCGGATCGATTGACAGAAGTGTTCTTCTGAATTTAGATCGCCATAGATGGAGAACATTTTTGTGCCTTCGCATACAGATTTCCGCTCGAAGAAATCGTTGGCCTCGAGGTTAACGATGACGTCGAGGAGGTTAAAGTTAGACAGACGAATATTCAAGTGTACCCGGACCCACAAATTTGTAAACCAACGAGAATCCTGGAACTTTTAGATGTCAAACCATTGAAATCAAATCTAGTGAGTTTTGCGAGTTTCGAACGACGTTTCCAAAAAGTAAGGCTCCCACTTAAAGTTTGCTTTTCGCTGCAGGAGTTGCCGATTGTCGTTGATTTACCAAAAGGCCTCAATGTTGGAGCTCGACTGTTTATAAAGGGAAGACTGAAACTTTTACCTCACTCGTAAGTAAGCAGATAAGCTCGCAAGCGAGCAGAAGCAGCAAATGATTTCCTCCGCTTTCCAGATTTTATATAAACCTCCAAAAGGGGAAGATGATATACCCCCACCCTGCAATTGCACTGCACTTGAATCCCCGCTATCACTACGGCAACCAGCCGTCCTGCATGGTGATGAACTGCTGGAACAACGGCAGCTGGGACAAGGAAGAACGACACGAGGGACAGACTTGGACCCCCGGACGAGAATTCCTGTTGACGTAAGGCGAAAGTCGAGCCTTCTCTCGAGAGCTATATATTATTGCAAAGGTTGCTTGTGCTCGTGTTGCAGGATTCGCTGCGAGTACGAGAGCTACATGATCTGGCTGAACGACAAGCTGATCGGCGAGTTCAAGCACAGGCTGCAGCCTTCGATCATCGACACGGTTCGCGTCACCGGCGATCTGGTTCTCTACGAGATGCTCGTCTCGTACTAATGGGCTCGAGAGTAAAACTGACGACTAAACTAAATGCGCCGATGCTGCCTTTTGAAATGAGAAAAAAAACCGGACGGAGGCACTCTCGATAAGATCTTTCCGAGGGCTGTTTATTTATTCATTTTTTTTTTCTTCTTTTTTTTTTCCCCCCCTTTTCTCACTCAAGTCAAGTATAATGTCAAGTTTGCAATCTTCGTTATGGGCGAAGTAATTTTTTATGTATATTTTTTTTCTCCGTGCTCGACGAAACACCTCTTGTCGAGATGCCTCGCCGGCTTGCAACGATAGCCTTATGTAATTGTATAAATTGCTGTGCGACGTAAATTTATTGTTACCACTCGAACGCGCTAGAAATAAGTTCTGAAAGAATACCCTTATACTTTCTTTCGTATTTTTTTTTTTTTTTTTTGTTTGTTTATACAATTGCTTTATATATTTGTAGAATATTTTTATGTACACGTAGCGTATTTATGGAACTAATTGTAAAATGATGATTCCCTTCGATTGTAATAAAAAGCGCTCCCATCTCGTTTTAAATTTACCGTCTCTTTCTTTTCGTCGAGTCTCTTTAAAAAAAAAAAGGTTGTCTACCGATATCCTCGACGGATTAGCTGTGGTGCCAGTAGGGGATGTTGTCGCTGCTGAAGGTGAAGCGCTTCACTCTCACGCAGGCGATCGCCATGATGCTGAAGCCGACGCAGAAGCTGAGGAAGATTATCCGGTCGATCGCCGTCGCGAGAAGCTGCCATTCCAGGTGGACGATGCTCTTGTTGGAGGCGGGAGGCGTCAGGGGCTGCTCTCCGTTGTCGAAGCTCGCGAACGGAGTCGTCGACATCGATATGTCCATCAGGTGGTTCTCGCACATCTCCTGCTCAGCCGCCGACTTTTGGGACTCGATCTGGAAATTTTTGCGTCACTTTTTTTTAATCAAGGCTCGTATTTTTTTGCTTTTTTTTGTCGAACGACGGTGCGAACCTCTCGAATAAGGTAGCCGAGGCCCAGGTATCTTCCCGGTTTCCCGAGGAGGAAGCGCCTCACGGGTCGGGGGATGCTCATGTAGTAGGAGAACTTGTTTATGTTTATCACAAGGATCGAGATTATCAACGATATGGTCGCTTGGTAGAGGCAGGCACTGTAGAACCTAACTAAAACAGTGCAGTAAATGAAATGAGACAGTGATAAAAGCTCCCGGTGCACAGAAAATTCCTACGGCACAATCGCGCGCTCGAACTCACCGATAATGGGCATGCTGTCGAAGCGGGGCGGCACTTTGTAGCCAAAGTAAATCAGGTACAGCACGACCACCAGAATAATGCAGGCGTTTATAATCAGCTTCATCTCGCTCTGCGGCCGCAGCCAGAAGGTGATCAGCGACAGAAAGACGATGGCTGCAACGAGACAGAGAGAGAGGTAGTCGGTAAATAAGAGCGCACGAGGCAGAAATCGGGGGCAGAGGGAACTCACGGACGGTAGGTATGAATATGATGTGGTAGTAAAGCTCGGCCGAGCGCGAGAGCTCGAACTCGTAGTCGAGCGTGATGTAGGGCTCCGAGCAGCAGTCGAAGGTCTCCTCCCTCCGGCTGGCCGTGATGTTTCGCACGATCCACTCGTTGATGGCCGCGTAATCGTCCAGCTGTCGGGAAACTTGAAGGTTTTAGTCTGTCAGTGGGACTTAAAAATCGGGGGGAGGCGGAGGCAAGGAGGCGGGCTTCGCTCTTACAATGACGCCGGAGCTCATTAATTTCAGGTCGACTTGCGTCCCGTCGTAAGTCCAGGAGCTGAGGCTCAGACGGCACGTGTTCATCTCGAAGGGCCAGAAGGTGAAGTCCAGGTGGCAGTAGCCGTGGAAGATGGTCGGCGTCACCCACAGCACCGAGCCGTCCTCGTTGACGACGCAGTGCCTGTCACCGTAATACTCCATGCCGTGCGCCGCGCTGCAATATGTACAAACAAGCCGTGAACCCTCCGGTGCGTGCACTCTTTTATTTACGTAAGCAGAATCGAGCGGTTTTTGCACCCGAGTATATAATATACCTGTTTAGGAGGTAGATGTCCGGGAGCCAGATTTCGTGGGAGCCCATGTTGATTGATTTAAGCTCCTTGTATTCGGACGAGTTCCACTTGAGCTTCTGGTCCTCCCACATCTGAATGAGAAATGCAACGTTACGTTAGTTTTTATATCTGGCTGGCGGGCTCGATATTAGTTACCATTACAACCCAGACGTTCGCAGCCATTACGTTGATCATGTCGTCCTGAGGAAAGGAAGAAACTTGTCAATCGCTTACTTTTTTTCGACTCGAATTAGGCCGAGATCAGTTGCAAAATCTAATAACAGACACTGTCGGTTTTCAAACTTACGACTTCGACGGTCTGCACGTCGAGCTTGAACCGCACCGTGGTCGTGTTCCAGTGCTGGGAGGGCCTCGCGAACTTGTCGTACTTCGCCAGCAGGTGCTGCCTGAGCTTGTCCGCCCATGTCTCGTTCCACGGCCGGTTATCTACGATTGTTCATTAACTTTTTTTTTGTCCTATCAGGCTGCAAAAATCGCAAAGAGCCGTGTGCCATTTTTAACGGCGGAGACGTTCCGCGCTTTTAATCTAGAACTTATTTTCGACCGGCAATTGGGGGGATTTTTGATTCGGGGGTCTATTCTTAGATTCGCTGCTTATGTAATTCGAGTGCCGTTTGTTGACCATTGCTTTGAAGTTACCCCTGGGAGAGGAATTAAGGTGAAACTACTTGCAGGCTGATAATGACACGTTTGTTATGCTGTTGTTATTGAATTGACCGATTTCGCGCGCAATAAATTCGTGCGCCCATTTTTGAACTACGTATTTACAAAAGTAAGTTTGGAAACATAGTAAAGACAAAATGCAATTACAAATAACTTCAAAAGAAAAACTACGTTCTCTTCTACTTCAGCAACAGTACGATCCACGTTTAACGAGATCAATAGACGAGTACTGAAACTCTCCCTTTATAGTTTCTGTCAAGGCCCCGCGAGAGCTGGGCTATAATCTTTTTATCAGTAGCGCTCGGCGCTGATACGGGAAATCCAGCGGTAATAAAAGAGAGGAGTCTTGAAAGCTACGGTGCGGCTCGAAATTCGAAGACAAAGGCAGATGAGGGAGAAAGACGGAGAAGAGAGAAGAGAGCGGCAATCGTCAGCTCGGGCACGCACATTGCAGATTTAAAGCGATTGGGGCCGTAAGTGGATAAACGTCTCTAATGCATTAGGTCGGATAAGCTCCGGGGCATGAAAATTTAAAAATATGTATAGAGGTCAGGAAACACGCCTGACTCCATTTCCCGGCGATTCCCCGCTCTTTCGCCGCCAATCAACTTTCTGCGCAGAACCTTTTCTAAGCTTGTTTTTCTTACACTCTAATACCCCCCTGCAGCTCGTTTAACGACAAAGTTTTCACTCCCAGGTTTTCACAGTAAAATAAAGTGCATTAAGCAGAATAAACGGACCGATCCCTGACCGTGTCGCGCTTCACCGTACCTCCGCTACGTTACTCGGCGACTGGTAAAACGAGCCAGTCGACCCCCGGCGAATAAAGCCTCAAAGGGCCCTGTGTGCACTTACTCTGCGTACTGGTGGCGAGCCGGGCGTCCACTCGGGGCAGAAGCAAAAGCAGCGCGGAGGCGAGCGCGCACAGACAGACCACTTGGCGGCTCATCGCTTGGCCAGCGACTGCCGCCGCCGCTGCTGCTCCCATCGAGCCCGAGCCCGATCATCGCGGCTCTGCGCCTCGCTCGCAGCAGCTCTGATGCCGCACAATGGACGCAAACAGCCTTGGCAATCGCGATTTCCGCAGCCGTTAACTGACGGCCCCTGCGGCCGCCGCGGAGGCGCAGAAAAAAAAACGGGCCACACCGCGAGGAGCCGAGCTTTCCTCGGAAGGAAGACGAAGGGAGAGGGGAGAGATGCGGGTGAGTCTTGCGTTTGAGGATTTTTGGGGATCAGTGCGCGCGAGGAGCTCGATTGTCAATGTTTTATTGTACGATGTGGCGTTAATTCGATTGGCTTCCATTATTGTGGGCGGGCAGATTAGATAGTGTTATTAATCAGGTGCGATGAATGAAAAGTTACTTATTCTAGCATTATCTTTATTAAGTATAGAATGCAAACGGTATAAATTAACGTCCGACGCACTGACATTCTTAATGGATTTATTTGCAGACCTTAAATTAAAATAATCGGAACAAAAAGATAGCAAAACTAATATCCACATCAGCCGATTTCTATTTGACATCGACGCGTCATAATTTCTTCTAATGCAGTTTCAATACGCGACGTCAAATATTGAATCTATACATAGACTTATAATTCTTCTGATAAGCAAAATTTAATTTTAACTACTCTAGCTGTATTCTTGCTAGGTAAATAACGATGATTATTTTGTATGTATAGTTATGTTATAGTTAGCAATGTTCAAAAATTGAATTTTTATTACAGCTAACAACTCATATTGTTTATAATAATATTGATTTTAAATATATAATAATAAAAAATTCTATCAACTGCAAGAACTTTCACCAATCGAAATCTTGTAAAACAGTGCTTTGTTAAAGTAAAAAAATCCAATGATCTTCTCACTTGCAAAAGTGATCCCACCTTATAAATAAGATCACCCTTAAAACCTGACCACCGACCAAAACAAAGGAAAAAGCAAAAAAGGTATAGTCGATACTTAACAATAAATAAAAGAAATTTTATTCAATAAAAAAAGAAGTAAAAAAACAAAAAAGCTCATTCAATGGTGATATCGGAGCAGGTTCTGTAGTGCTCGTGGGGTCCGCATCCCATGCCTTCGCTTCCGTCTTCGCACTTGCCCCAGTTGTTGGCGGTCCTCCAGTGCCACCTGAAGACGCAGTGCTCGCAGGTGAGTCCGGCAGGGAGGACCAGGTCGATCTTCAGGTTGCCGTGTTCCCTCTGCCTCAGCTTGTAACGGTCCTGGCCGTTGGCCAGCTTGAGCGGGTACTTGTCGAAGCACTCCTCGGTCTCCATTTCCGTCGGGCTGGACAGCGGGCACACGGCGAACTGGAAGTAGCCCACGTGGTTGGCCACCAGCTCGATCGTGGCGGTGAAGGTCTGGCCGGATTTGTAGCTGGAGGATCAACGCGATTGTAGTTAAGCTTTTATAATAAGCTTTTATAGTAGGGAGGCTGTATTCTTACGTTCTGACGATGGTGCCGGTTCCGTATTTTCCGCCGTTCTCATTGGGACGAGGCCGGTTCAGGGCGTAGTTGTCGCCGCATACCCCACATTTACCTCCGTTCTGATCGTGCTGAACCTGTTGCATAATTATACGTTAAAACTTTATATTCAATTTAATGCGCAAGTTGCGATTCGATTGCGAACTAGTTAAACTCACACTGATGCCACCGCAGAAAGGTTCGTTGTCCTCGTAATTTTTAGGTGTTTTGAATCCCAATTTCCAGGCGCTGGACCTGTTAACGGGGTCCATGACCATGCCATGACCGTAGATCTCTTGAAAAACGGCCAAGAGGAGGGTTGAAGCCAGCAGGAGCTTTGCGATCGCCATGTCAATTTTCAACGTTTGCAGCAAGTGTAGCTCGGTGCTTCGAAATTTTGAGCTTTATACTCTTGCGACTGGGTGCTTTTCGCCGAATTATTCATGCATTTCGATCGAGAAATCAGGTAAACACGAATTCGGAGTCTGACATTATCTGCAGACACTCAGCTGTTAAGAGGTATTTCAACAGGAAAAAGATGTAATTCGAACTTCAATCGAAGTGATGATTTGATTAATTGGTCGCACTTTCTTTGCGCTAACGTAATGAGGGTAATGGAATTTTTCGTTCGTTTTCGGCGAATTAGTAAATCGTAGCAAAGTGTAAAAGCGACCGTCCGGTAGTCTTAATTTGAAGATTGCAGCTGTTTACGAACAATTAATTTACAGATTCTATTGTGATGTTAAATTAATTAATTACCTTCTTAAATGAATTAAAATATTGTTAAAATTTAAAAACTATAGTAAGACTTTCGTATTTTAAAATAAATGAAAAGGTTTTAACAATCTGAGGATCGAACCAGTAATGTCGATGTTTTTGAATTAATTCTTTCTTAATTAAAAAAATATTACTATATAATGCAGAAAAAACAAAGTAGGATTATAATAAATAAGATAACATTAGTTGCTAAGAATAGATTTCGAGAAATAATACTGTGAATTGATATTATTCATATCTAAACTTAAAATAATTATTTCTACGACTAATGAATAAATTAGACAATTCAGTGAACTACTTAAATAATTACATTTATTGTGAAAAATGACATTTTGTACAAGATATGACTTTTGTCATTGGAAACGGGTTTGAAAATTGCTTAAAAAACACGTGTTGTGTTAAAAACTATAAACATGTTATTTTTTTACTTCTTCGCTCATATTATCCAAGATATACGTTTTTTAAATAAACGTCATACGCATGTTAATTATACGGAATTATCTATGACTTTACATTATACCTCTGCGCATTCCGTTGACAGAAATGTCCATATGAATGCGATGTATAACGCATGAATGGGTAATTGATAAATCTGATGTTTGATGGACATGTAATTTGACGTCATTAATGTTATTACACTTTATGATTAATTGCTGCAAACTAAAGCGCACATAATTGATTGACTAAAATATATTAATCTCGTTCCGTAAATTAAAAAATTTTAAATGTATCTTTTATATCAATATCAAATATGGAGAATATAACGGCTGTACTGACTATTTTGTAACAAAATGAGTTTTTGTTCTATTATAATTAGAATTAGAGTTAAAGGTATTAAATGAACTCTAAGACCGAGGTATTACAATAGTCAATACAAGCATTAATTAAGTATTACTAAGAAGCAGGAACTACATCTATCTTACATTCTATCTAATCTTTAGAAAACTATTTATTCTATTTATCTTTAGAAAACAATTTTTAGACTTTCAATAAAGTGTAGAGCATCTCTTTGAAAAGAAATTTAAATTGGTCGCGGCTCTGTAGATACGGGCACATTATTTACTATAACAGACTAATCCATTGACAACTAAGTAGGGGAAGACTAGTATTCATTTCACGCGAGTAATGAAGTCACGACACTTCCGGAATAGTACCAGAAAAACTCTAAGCATTAATACAGGCATCAGGTCAATCTCCTCGCGTACTTCCCTCGTACTTCCGTCGAACTTCCCTCGGCGGCTTAGGCCTGCTAATGGCGAGCTTCACTGAATAGGCCGCGACGCCCTCCTCGGTTATTTCGATCGCGTTGGGCCCATTTAACTCGACATAATTTACGTATGAAACAATTATCTTATACGGAAGCCAAGAGTTCAAAGTGTTAAAAAAATAGGAGTTGTATTATAGGAGAATTTCGTGGTATTATTGTTTGTTGTCTAGACTTTAAAATAAAACATTCGGGATAAAAAAGAATACCAAGAAAAATAATTTGTTTTCCAAATAAAATTTATTGTCCAAGTAGGCGCGTGGATTAAAAGAATTTAATTTTTCAATCGCAATTTCTTTGTATTAACTATACATTCTCATCTCTCAAAAAGCCATAACATTTTGCGCACAAAGTGCATAATAAACAGAAAACAATAAATCACTATAAAATATAAAGAATAACAAAAAAAACTAAAAAAACGTCAACAACAAAAACAACAACAGAGTCGCATCAGTCTAATTAATAGTGATATCGGAGCAGCTCCTGAACGTCTCCTGCGGCCCGCAGCCGAGTTTCCCAGTTCCGTCCTCGCACTTGCCCCAGGAGTTGCCGGTCCTGTAGTGCCACCTGAAGGCGCAGTGCTCGCACTTGAGTCCGGCCGGGAGCTCGAGCTCGATGCTGAAGTCGCCGTTGACGCCGGCCTTGACCGGGTACTTGTAGCCGCCGCTGACGAGCTTGACGGGATGGGCGTCGAAGCACTCCTCGCTCTCGATCGCCTTGGGCCCGCTCAGGGGACAGACCGCGAACTCGAAGTGCCCGATGTGGTTGGCGCTCAGGTTCACCACCGCCGTGATGCGCTGCCCGCTGCTGTACCTGCGAACCGGGGAGGACCGTGTTTTAGATCGATGAGAGATTTTTCGAGATTCGGTAGAGGAAAGGACTCGCCAACTTGTATCGGCAGTTTTACGATAGAAAAAGGACTTACGTTTTGACTATGGTACCAGTTCCGTATTTGCCTCCGTTTTCGTTGTTTCTGGGCTGGGGGTGGCGGTAGTTGTCCCCGCAGGGACCACATTTACCTCCGTTTGAATTTTGAACCTACACCAAAAATTGATGTTAGTTTAATTTTTTTTTAACGAACTTTCCCGGTCTAGGACTCAGTTTTATTTATTTGATTTATTTGACATTTATTACAGCGTGCATTAAGTTTACCAGTACTAAACTCTCACAAATTACAGTGGTGACAGAAAAAGAATTTTTTCATTTTAAAAAAAGCTTTAAAAATTGTAGATATTAGAAAACACTTACACCCAGTCCTCCGCAGGAGTTTTCATTGTCGGTGTAGTTTGGCGGCGTCTTAAATCCTTTCCTCCAGGCACTCGATCTGTTCACTGGTTCCATGAGTTTTCCATGACCGTGAATTTCCTGGAATCCCACTAGGAGGATCGCCGAAACGAGAGCCAACTTGACAGCTACCATTTTTTTGTTTGCGGGTTTTGGGAGGAAAGTGATGCTGGTTCCTCGGCGAGACGAGGCTTTTATACGGAAGTTTCAATATTTGGTAAACATCTTGAAAAATACCGATCGAAATTTCGGTCGATTAGTTCAATTAATTAAACAAATTAGTGGATCTATTAAGAAAGCAATAATGCGTCAAACCGTAAACTATTCATGACTTTTATCATTCGCTGATGTTTATGAGTCAAAAATTTGTATTATTGCAGGTGTAGGTCAATTCTTTTTTTTTTAATACTGTAGTAATAAAAATATTGATAAAACGTATTGATGTATAATAATATATTCAACAAATAGAACCCGTTCTATGATAAACTTTAATTTTTTAGTTATTTATTTAGGTATAAATATTATTATCATTTATAATATAGCAAAATATTTATTTTTAAACATGAAAAATGATACAATATATATTTTTCATTGAACTAAACCAATTTCAATTCACAATTTTTCAAAATAAAAAGTTCTAAGAAATAAAATCTGATAACTGTTTACTCAAATCAATATAATCCATGCAAAATTATTAATCTGAAGTTTTGATAAATCTTGTCAATCAATCCGATAAGTTGAAATGTATAAATCAAAATGCAGATATGAAATAAAAGAAAACACTTTCGTATAATTCAGCGACTTTGTTTTTGTAAGTAAAAATAAAAATAATAAACATATGGGTCACATGACCTTATCTTTTCAGTTAAGTAACTTATTACATTGTTTATTGCACCTAACCGACCGCGACTTAGGAAATTAAGCAATTTTAGCTTAATCGAAGTAATTGATCGATTATTTGCGGTTGACACCCGGAAAACTTGTAATTGTTTTTGAATTCGATTAACGTTAATGAACACTTACATTTACTTAAACTAAAATGCAACTTACTTGCGAAAACACTTCTATATTAATTAAACTTAAATGCAAAAACATGTCTGTATTAATTAAACGAAACGTTAATCTTGAAAACGTTAAATTAAAAATTTCTAGAATAAAAATTAGAAATTCTAATATCATACGATGAAAGTAAATCATACGATGGAAGTTATTGAAAGCAGATTAAAAGCGTGTGCTTGGTAAAAAATTTTAATCAATTTTTCGAAATTCAAAAATTTTTCAACTATGGAATTAAATTATCGCATTTGCCTGTACTAATCTGGAATATTTTCTAAGTGGAAAAAATAGGTATTTGTATAAATAAAAAATAGGTAATGTATTTTTTTATTTAAAAAATTTATTTTTGGCACGAAAAATTTGGTACAAAAAATTCAAACAGCTTGGACAGATTTGTAGTTGTGCACAATTGACAAGTATTTGTCTTGCATTTTTATAAATTTGCTATTTATATTCCGCAATGAATGAATGTCTGTCCTGTGTCGAAGACACGATCGAAAACTCGAATAAAATATATAAAGTTACTAAAACCTTACTTTATTTACGTTACATATTATCATAAATAGGTACTATAAACATTATATACAAAAGCAACAAGTGCGACAAAACCCGTCGCAAAATCCTCGAGCGAAAGCCGAATCTCCTCACTGTATGGCAATGTCGGAGCAGCTCCTGAATATCTCCTGATCCCCGCAGCCGAGATCTCCGGCTCCCGTCTCCGGGTCGCAGACGCCCCAGTTGTTGCCGCATCTGTAGTGCCAGCGGAGGACGCAGCGCTCGCATTTCAAAGCCCGGGGCAGCTGCACCTCGATGACGACGTCCCCTTGCAGCTCGCCCACGTGGAACTTGTCGGTCACCTGGCCCTTCTCGATCACCTTCAGGGGGTAGCGCTCGAAGCAGGCCTCCGTCTCGACGGCGCTCGGACTCGACAGCCGGCAGATCGAGAACTCGAAGTAGCCCTTGTGGTTGGCGCTTAGGTCGACGACTACTTTGATGGTGCTGCCCGATTTGTACCTGGGATTTTCACGAGGATTTATCAATATCGACTGTCGCGTTAGGCTGTTTATTAAGAATATACTCACGTTTTAACAACTCTCCCTCTTCCGAATTTTCCTCCGTTTTCGTTTTTCCTCGGAATTGGATCTGTGTAGTTGTCTCCGCAGGGTCCACACTTACCACCGTTCTTGCCGTATTGAATCTACAACATTCGGACCCACGAATATTGTACAATTAACGATAAAATAATATAAAATCAATTATTGAAAAAATGAATTTTTTTCTTCTCTTACACCGATTCCGCCGCAGAAATTTTCATTGTCTTCGTCGGTCCTCGGCGCGTCGGGATATACCCTCCAAACACTGGACCTGTTGATAGGATCGGTCATTTTTCCGTGTCCGTAGATAACTTGGACACCCGCGAAACATAGCGCAGAGACTAAAAGAAGCTTGCAGGTCAGCATTGCGAACGATTTTGCTAACTAATGTAAAAAATTCCCAAATTCATCTCAATTTATATGTCAGAGATCTGTTACTTGTTTAGCAGTAGTTGGATTTAAAGAAAAGGGATTGTTGATCTACAGAAATGAGCCGATCGATCATCAATAGGGTTTGCGCAGTTGAAGCGTCTACTTCTGTTTAATTTAATTCCAATAGAAATTCGAAAGGATTTGACGCGCACGAAGCGCAATATTTTCGCTGCAAATAGGTAGCATCTGTGCAAATCTGAAAATTCATTCATTGTGCCGCGCGAACATTGATCATCAATCGAGCCACCGTTTCATTGATCGTCGATACGTCATGAATTTGACAATAATCAGGATGTTTTATTCGTGATACGTAACCGAAAATCTATGTCCCATATCTGATATATACGTCATTCATTTGTTCTCGGGCACTGTTGTGCTAATTTTTTTACTATTACGCGCGCTACGATTGTTTTCTGACGCAAGGAAATAATCAGTTTTATTTGCGCATTATTAGTGGTTTTATAAAAGAGAACAGTAAACATTATTAGAAATAAAACTCTGACGAATAGATGTTTATAATTACATTTTTGCAACTTCCATATTTTCAGCATTCGTATTTAACAGTTTTGTAAGCGGTCGGGTAAGTAATATCAATTCGGTTCCTGAAAATATTCAACCCATCAACACTTATTGGAATTTTTAACACGGAAATTCTCCAGCATTATGCCGGCGCGGTTTTCCGCTATCCGACTGCGTCAATCGAATTGCCCAAATCATTTATCTTTGCATTTGAATGAAAGTGCACTTGTACACACGTAGAAGTGTAATACGGTTAAAATTTTAAGTATAAAAGAAGCAATAGAGCTTAATTAGGTATAAGTAGAATAGATACCCTAAAAATAATAATATTCATATTTAGACTTTTAGAATATTTATTTGAAGCCAATTTTCTAATTAAGTAAATGTACTTCGAACAGATATTTATCCGAAATTACAAATTTGTACGATTTAAAAAAAAGTAACGCAAAGATAAAATACTGTTTCCTTATACAGCAGTGAGATGACGACGAACCTCTCTTGTGGGAAAATATGTGAAGAAGATGTAGAATAAAAATTTGTCAAAGTATTGACAAGAAAATTTCCCCACCAAGAGATTTAGCGTACGCGAAAAATAATTTCGCGTACGCTACATCGGCCGCCGAGACACTCTAAATAAAATATAATTATCAAGTATTTTTTTATTTAAAATTTTTTTGTAGTTTCTATACTGTATTAAATTTGAAATTAACTAAAGTTTTTTTTTGATTACTTTTGTTTTTTTATGACTATAATTATTATTTTCCATATTTTACAGGTGGACAGAGGTTATGATTTCACAGGAGTGTTGGAATGGTTTGCAGAACGTGTAGACAGAATTATCCTGTTATTTGATTCTCACAAACTTGATATTTCTGATGAATTCCGTCGATCCATTGAAGCATTACGAGGGCATGATGACAAAATTAGGATTGTTTTGAACAAAGCTGATATGGTAGATCATCAGCAACTTATGCGTGTTTATGGTGCCCTTATGTGGTCCCTTGGTAAAGTTTTGCAGACACCAGAAGTTGCTCGTGTTTACATTGGATCATTTTGGGATCAGCCTTTAAGATATGATGTTAACAGAAGGTAAACTTTAAAAATTTTGTACATTTGAAAATAAATCGAAATTTAATATTATTCAAAATACTAAAATTACTATTTTTTATTCTAGATTATTTGAAGATGAATAGAAGGATCTATTCAAAGATATGAAATCATTGCCACGAAATGCTGCACTTAGAAAACTTAATGATTTAATCAAAAGAGCACGACTAGCAAAAGTAAGATAATATTATAACATAATATTAATCACCATAAGTTAAATAGATTGAAATTTTATATTCCAATATTTTTTACAGGTTCATGCTTATATTATTAGTGCATTACGAAAAGAAATGCCACAAATGTTTGGTAAAGATACTAAGAAAAAAGATTTAATTAAAAATTTAGGCCAAATTTACGATCAGATTCAGCGTGAACAGCAAATCTCTCCTGGCGATTTCCCAGATCTCAAAAAAATGCAAGAAAATCTAGCTCAGCACGATTTTATGAAATTCAATATTATTAAACCGAAATTATTGGAAGTTGTAGACAGAATGTTGTCGGAAGATATTTCTAAACTTATGGCTATGATTCCTCATGAAGAAACTACAACTACTTCAGAACCGATTATCAAAGGTACACTAAACGCAATGTTA
Source organism: Ormyrus pomaceus (assembly GCA_900474385.1). Classification (NCBI taxonomy): domain Eukaryota; kingdom Metazoa; phylum Arthropoda; class Insecta; order Hymenoptera; family Ormyridae; genus Ormyrus; species Ormyrus pomaceus. The sequence continues at coordinate 56,130 of UCOM01000149.1, forward strand.
CTATTTTATAATATCTACTTTCCTAATAATATATCAAAATTAATATATTTATTTACTAATTTGTAGGAGGTGCCTTTGAAGGAGTAGAAGATCAAGTAAGTCCATTTGGATACAAAAAGGGAGAAGGAATAGATGCAGGCTCTAATGAACCAGATTGGATTGTTATGAAGGAAAAATACAAATATGACTCCCTATTTGAATCTCTTGGACCATCAGACGGAAAAATTACAGGATCAGGTAAACATTATAAAAATAAAGATTTATGCCATAATTTGAAGCATTATTTACAATTTAATGTTCAATTTCAGCTGCAAGATCAGAGATGATTAAATCCAAACTGCCCAATACTGTACTTGGAAAAATTTGGAAACTGTCTGATGTTGATAGAGACGGATATCTAGATTCTGAAGAATTCGCCTTAGCTATGCATTTAATCAATGTCAAATTAGACGGTCACGAATTACCTGTGGACTTACCAACTCACTTAGTACCTCCATCAAAACGTAATCTGTGAATCCATAAATAACATGAATTTTAAGACTTTATAATTGTAATAAATTCTATCGCCAATGGAAAATTGGCTGTAGGAATTATTTAAATTGGAAGAATTATATGGAAGGAATAGAAAATTCCATTATCGTGAAGAAATGTAAATGTGCAAGTTAACGGTATGGGCGATAGGTGATGATATTGTTACTATTTATGTACTAATTGAGTGGTTGCACAGAATTATTTTTTTAAATCTATATGTGATTATGTACGTGACTGATCAGTGTGATTGGATTAAAGCTATCACATAAATAAAAAGTGACGATTTGTGGACTTCGTAAAAAGAAATATAAAATTTTATTACGAAAAATACAAAATTTAGTCACTATTTGATTACAGTTTTTCAAATATGTTTACTTCATTTGAAGTCAAAGGGCACCAATAAATTTCTTGACCACCTGGCTATATAAATGGTCTATAAATAAAGTGCTTTCATTTACAAATCATGTTCAACGGATCAAATCAATGCAAAAAGCCTTAAATTTATAATTAAAATTTAAAAATGGTTCAGCTGTAATATCTTTACAAGTACTCATTGTGCATTTTTCGTACGTCGTTATTTATTTAGCGATATCACTGGTCCAAAAATTGTACTTTGATGAAAGTATTGCTGACAAAGATAAGATAATGTAAGAGTTCAAACTTAAACTGATAAAACAATTTTACAACATAAGCTTTTGCTATACAACTTAAAATCTATGTTGCATTCTATGTGTAACGTGCTCGCACAAAAGTACGCAAAGTGTAAAATTTATGAATCATAGGAAAGATAAATCTATTGAAAAAAATAAATATATTTAAGTTATTTATTTTCTACTCTTATAAAATATATCACGAAAATTCGATAATGTCTAATTTTAACACCGCGTTTATTTTTAATTAATATGTATTTAATGGAAAATGAACAAAAAATATTTTCAGTGAATTGTAATTGAAATTTCTTTAAGGAGTTGCATTATTGTTATAAATATCAATGAAAAAAAAATTATTTTAATGAAGAAATACATAATAATACTTATAGTTTATTAGAAAAAAATTGAAATTATTCTTAAAAAATAGTGCAATTCCTTTAATCCCCTAAATCAATTACATTTAGTTAGTTTTTTTTTCATTTCGTAAAAACATTTTTGATGAAATGAATAAAGTTATTAAGTGAAGTAAAGTAGATATTTTACTCAAAATTTAAAAAAATTTAATACAATTATATGATATTTTATGTAAACATATGCAAAATAAGAATGTAATTAAATTTCTACATGTGTATATTATAGATTTTTTTGAATATATATGAATACATTTTTACAACATGAATTCTCGTTTCAAGTTCATTTCCTTTCATTTGTTTACTTTTAAATTTATTACAATATTTTTAAATTTGATCAATTTACATAATTGCATTAATTCAAATTATAAAATTAAACAATACCTTTACTTCTCCTTGTAGAAATGCTAAGAGATTTTTTAGTTTTGTAGATAATTACAAATGTCTGACTATCGACTTTATCTACTCTGAGTCACATAATGAGACAAACTTTCCAAGTAACTGAGCACAGCTTGCTCTTTAGAAAAAAATTACAATATCGAGAAAAAGGCAGTACTGCATCGTTACTGCATGATTTATAAAAGTAGTCTGGAAAGTTGAGTAAGCTTTAACCATTTATGTGTAAGTATGGTATAAAAACTTCTCTGAAAATAATTATACTTTTTTTCGAATTGACCTACGTCCATTTATTATACAAGAATTCCAGCTTCCTGAAGATTTGATTCCTTAAGGAGAGAATGAAATTACAATATTAATTAACTGTACGTTATAAGCAGAAAAAGAAATGAAAACGAAAAAAATAATTTCGAAATAAAAGGAGTATGATTATAGTTATGTTAAAGCACCAATAAATATCGAAACATTGTACTTCTTTTTGCATAATAATTTACGAAACATAAGTCTGCAAAGTTTCATCAGTTTCGCAGTTTTATGCATTAGATACTGATGCAAGTTATAAGCTTTCATGAAACAGAACTTTTTCTTCATAATATTCCTTTTGACCAGAAAAAGTTTTATTGCTATACATATCAAATGCCTGTAAACTTCTTTGTCTGTAAAAACGCAGCATTAATTGAATCAAATTATCTATACGAAAATAAAGGAAAGTAAACTGAAATAAAGTATAATGATTTAAAATAGTTTGCAGATTGTAATGTATTTTAAAAAAACACTTTATTTAGCTATAAATCGAAGTAAAAACATGATGTATATCAACAATTAAAAAAAAAATCTTTGAAAAAAATAAACATAAATCATAGAATAAACTTAACTAGATTTTAAAAAATTCATTTTTTATTTCAATATATCTAAACTGCTAAACGCATTTTAGGATTATTAATTACTATTAATTACTAACAGCAAGTAGCATGGAAACATACCCAAATGAAGTCTTTATAATCTAAAAAATTTATTATTATTATTAGAAAATTCAAAATAATAAATCAAAATCCAGAAAAGTTACCCCTAGATAAGTATTGAGTGACAGATAAAAGAATTTGCCAGCAGTGATGTGCAATGGTTTCGCTGACTGCATCATGATCGGAATTATTAACCGCGCATACTTTGCAGGTAACAAATACCAACCGGAACAATAAACGGCATAGTAAAATCCTGAACTCTGTTTTGCGGGTAAAAATATTAAGCACTGAACTGGCAAGACTTTAAAAGTATGAAAACTACCTACGTGTTCGGCGAGAATTTCACTCGCGAGGCAGTAAACGAACAGATGTATGAGAAAATTCAGTAAAGTTCCTGCAAAAGTGGCAATTTGGGTGACTGGTGGACGTTCGTTTTCAGTTCCTATAGACTAATTAAAAAGCACAATTTCGATTTTCAAATGTCTTCTAAAGATAATTAACCTTAAGTATTATTTCTTATCTTACTTTTATTACTCCAAATCCCAGGCAACAAAAATTTATAGATAGGCAAATAATCTGTATCAAAATTAAGACATTGAATGACTCTTCCACAGCATCTACAAATCTGATGGCAAATGAATTAAAATGACTTTCAGATCGAACGGCGCGGGTTGCAATGGTTTATGTCCCCAATGTCCAAGTGTACCGCCGATCGAACGAAGAAAAAGAAAATTCACCTGATAAGTTTCTTGTGAGCGCCGACTAATCCCCGCAGCTTCAGCCTCAAAAAGTACTTCTCTCCCGCAATCCAGCCGAGCACCGCCTCCTCGCTAATAGGAAAAATCTCCTCCATCCTGGCCTTGAGAATCTCGCACTGTCCGCTGGCGTGAAAGACCAGAGCGCCGAAGAAGTTGTCGGGCGCGGTAAGCGAGACCCCGACGAAGCTGCCGCCGATTATCTGCGAGGCGAAGATAATCTCGAAGAGCGGCGAGCCCGTCACCTCGAAGGGATAGCCGGTCTGCATCGGGAAATAGGGCCCGTCCCCGGGGTCCGTGATGTTGTTGATGATCCGGGAGTAGAGGCCGAAAATCGGCGCCACCACGAACCCGACGAAGCTCATGAACATTATGCTGTAGCCGCTCAGCGTGAAGATCCGCGCTCGACGGGCCTGCTTCACCATCACCTCGTGCTCCCGGATCGTCCTCGAGAGCATCCAGTCGCGCGAGACTTCTCGGATCACCGGCCACAGTACTGCCTTGAACAAGTTATACAGGCTTTGGCGAGATAAATTATTGGTGGAATGGACTTTGGTTGATTATTGTCACCTTGTCGATTCTTCCACAGCAGGAACAGCTTGATGGTGGCGGTGACGATGGCAAAGTTGGTCGCCAAATTGTCGATCATCAGGGTGAGCTCGCGAAAAACTTGATAAAGCGCGTAGAGCTGCGGTAATATCATAGCCGCCGACATCCACAGCAGCATAACCGGAATGCGGAGGTGTCTGAAGCTCGAGCAAGCAACGTCGTCTCTATCGCTGGGCCATACGCCGATTAGATCAAGGCTGAAGCGGTTCAATCCGAAAGCCCACTGAAAGTCTGGATATAGATTTTCAATGGAAATTCGAGATTTTGTTTTTGGCGAAGAGCATAAACAGTCATTTTTATTGTTTTAAAAAACGAAAAATAATATATCACCTTTAGGATTATTAGTGACTTTTTTTTGCTCCATGCTTCGTTAATATCAGTCTGCTCAAAGTTTATCGGTTGTGTTCGTGACAGTAGGAAGTTTAATAAAAGGTAAAAAGCAAGCATATATTATGTATTAGTTAGAAGTAGTTGAGAAGTGCAGAATTCAACGGAAAAAAACGAAACGATGAACCCTTCGTTGCTCCAGCAATTTATCCCTGCATTATTAATGAGGGAATAAGCATCGAAGTTATGAAACCTGTCATACCACCGTTAGCGCATATTTCTTTCATTCCTCAATCGACTGTTCGAGTCTCAACATGTAATTGTTATGTAATTATTTTATTAAAAAGTTGGCAGAGTGAAGGATTTAAGTTTGTCATAAAAATAACGAATATGCATTTAAACATTATAAAGTTCTGAAAATAAATCGTATAATTTTTTAAATAAATTCCAGGAGATAAAATCAGGGATGAAGTAAGAAGTAAAGGTATGTATTATAGTATTATTTAGCATTTAACAAATACTAACTATTATAAACAATAAGAAAAAAGAGTTTTTATGACTTTTGAAACGTATTCGTTCATTCTATTTTTAACTTTGTACAAATTTAATTAAAATACATATTTCTAGTCCTTTAACACAAACCATTTATTCTTTAAAATATAGTCTATTTCGCTCTTGAATTAATTCAAAACAGAATCTAAAATAGAAAAATGCACAATTTAATTTTGACTCGCTGCGGATTAACGAAACTGCGGAAATCTGGGATAGCAAGAAAGCGAGCAAGTATTTAGAATATATATATAGAATTTAGCTTGAGAGTTTCATTTTCTCCTTTTGTCTTTATAACGTTATCACAATTTTAAAAATAGAAAGTTATGTAAATCCCTAATAATATTATCGTAAATAATGTTGTAAATAATAAAACCTAATATTGTTCTAAAACAGCGCAACAAATTATATTTACAACACTATTATTTCAGTTTTTATTGTTTCCATAATTTTAGTATTTTTAGGATAAACCGCTAGAAGGCGCGTGTTTATTATTTTCTATTTTACCTATTCTTACCTGAATCACCCATAAATTCATAACCTATGGAGCTAAAGATAGGTTAAGGACGCTATAAATGTAAAACAATTATAGTTTCGCCTTTTAATTAGGAAAAACTTTTTCGTTTTAGTTCAATTTTTTTTCTTACGTAGCCTTTCGAGTTCGATAAAGTGCTGAAAATTAAAAAACAAAAGTGTTCATTATTTAACTGTGATTCTGCTGTTTAATCACCGTCCACAAAACGACAACAAACAAGAAACAAAGGATTGTAACAGTTTTTTGACTTGAAAGTATAAAAATAAAAATGTCTTCGGCAATCATGCTTTCTCTATTATATCAAGTATTATTGTACTTAAATATGTTTTACTTTGGAATGTTTGCTACTTGTGAATTTTGTATGAAATGTGTCAAAGCGTACAATTTTCATACAAGTTTTGGAACTATATCAATGGAATTTGCCTTATTACTGTTCCTTATAACTACGGAAGGTATAAGAATTTATCTTGGTAGAAAAGGAAACTTGCTGGACCATGGTTTGCCATTTCTATTAGGAATTGCCTTAAATGTACCAAGTAGTTTAGCAACTCTTTACTTTTTATTCTGGCAAGATCGGACTTTAAGACTGGAGCAGATTTTATGTGGAATACAAGTGGTCTTATTGGCATCAGAACTCATAGTTGCCATCATGTTCCTTATAGCAGTTTATAGACGTCCACCACCAGAAGGCTGAACTTTTTGTACAAAACTAACACATAATACAATTTACCAAAGATAATACCAAAAAGCGCACATAAATCATTATTTATATATTTATTATCAAGTAATTAATTTATAGTATGTTTGTTATCATCTTCATGTGTATTTATAATTTAAACCAAACCATTCATCACATATTGTCATTAATTTTACAATCCGATTTTACTCCTTTATGACTTTTCACTTTTAAAATACTAAATGCGAGATCTTTTCTCCTAAGTTGATGTATTTACAACATGTACAGTAGTAAATAAATAAATTTTTTGGAAAAATGCTTAGTTAAGACTTGTTTTTTATACTAATAGCCTCAGCTCGCCTCTTTTTAATAGAGCGTAATCTATTGTTGCAGTAAATACGTAGGAACACTGCCAAAAATACTAAAAATATTCCAATCATACCTAGAACTGTTATATAGTGATGATATATTAGGCATGATAGAAGAATTGCAAAGCCCTGGAAAATTAATTTTTTTTTAAATAAAATTTCGGCTTGAAATATTAACATTTAAAGGTAAAAGTAATTGTATTACCTGTCGCACTGTCATCATTATAATAAAAGTAACAGCGCCAAAATTTGATATAGTATAAAATATATACAGCTGTCCAGTGGTAGAAAAAACAGAAATTAAAATACAATCCAATATAAAACGTGGATACTGAAATTTTTAAAATAGAAATTTAAAATATAGTTTAAAATATTTTTATTCAATTAATTATTATACTTACTGTAGCCATAAAAAGCAACGAGTACATAAGACTTGATTGTTGAAAAAGAGAAGTGGCCGTTAATAAGCAAGAAAATATGTTAACAGCACACATCATTTGAATACTAGTCACACCGTATTCATTGAATAATGCATTTTGCCAATTGCTTGTAAAGCTATCTAGCATCATGTAAGCACCCAAAAGTATTACACCAGAAAACGTTGTAGCCCCGTCTGCAATTATATTATTGAATTACAATAAATTTATTCAGAAGTATTAAATTCAAAGTACATATAAAAATAATTTTACCATTTTTATGATCAGTGTTACCCAACATAAACATCATCATTCCAATTGATATCAATACTGCTGTCACATATTCATAGTATTCATACTTTGTACGTGATACTATTTTTCCCATAATCATTACAGGAATAATTTTTGAAGCTTTAGCCAGTACCTGAGTTGGAAAACTGACATATTTAAGAGCTTCATACTGACACCAACTACTTAATACATTAGAAAGAGAGCAAAATGCATATTTGTATAAAGGTATTGTATGAGGTGGTTGTCTTATGACAAGCAAACACACTGCCGATATAACAACTGCAAGAACTCTGTTGATAAAGACTAGAAATTGTGAATCCTTAAAATGTCCTTTATTACCATTTCCATCATCATATTCCTAAAATTATTTATAAAACAGTACATTTAAATGTAAAATAAACATTAAAAATTTCAATTTTTATTAAATAAAGCAATTCTGTTAGATGAAAAAATTATGAAACATTACCTGGGTCATGATTTTTTCTTGTAAATATCCCCATGTTAAATAACTAACTTGCAATCCAAGGAAGCAATGAATCAATAACAATGAATCTTGAAAAAATGTGCGTTGTGAATGACTACTTATTGGTGTTGATGAATAGTGTGAAGAATCTAATAATCCTTGATCTCCACTACCAACAAAACACAAGTGAACCAACCTTGGTAAACAACCCTTTCCTACATAAATTTTGTAATTTATGAGTGAACTTTATACTTTATTTGAGTCCTTTAAAAAAAATGACATTACCTTTTCTTTGCAGATATTTGCTTACTCTAACATACTTATATATTAAATATCCTGGTAATAACACAGTTGCATAACCACAGAAGTTCAAACAAAATCTAACAATCCAACTGTAATATGCTTGAGAGCTTAAAATATTTTCTCCATCTCCAATAAATGATTTGATTATGTGCGTTGTACCATATATGATACATATAGAAAATAAAACCAGCAAGCTGCAACAATAACCATTAGAAACAAAGTTTCAGTATTAGATATAAAACATTCCTAGCAGATAGAAAAATAAAAAACTTTAAAATTAAGTACCAAATTATAATGTCACCAGCATAATTGCCCATTGCTATTGAGGTTAACTCTTGGCATTAAGCAATATTTAAATGCTGAATTATTACTCGTTTAAAAATAAAGTAAATTTTATCAAAATCATTGCACTAAGCAAAATATCCTTGCAAGACTCTGTAAAACAGTCTTGTGCAAAATAAAAATATTAATATTTTTGTTATAGACTGCTTGACAGTGCCTTGCGTGGATAAAAAGCGTCTGTTTAAAGATGGAGTCAAGCGCGCGAATTTGTGAATGTTGAAATGATTTCGATCGTGGTTCGCACGTCCACGTGCTCAATTTTCGGATCGGAATTCTAGTAAGTTAACTTGAATTTAAAGGGACTGAAACGAGAAACGTTTGTTATTGCTCAAGTAGAAGCCAGTTTCGAATTTCCCAAAACTTTTTCTTCTTTAAATTTGGTTGGTTAGTGTCATTCACCTCCGAACTCCGACGCGGGGGATCATTATCCTGATTTTTTATCATATTTAGTCTGTGAAAAGATTAATTCTTTTTTTCGGTACACTTTATCAAATTTTATATCAAATATATACGCGGTTTCCGTTTCAATTACTTTTAAAATTTAAAATCGTAAAAATATATATAAATTTATTAGTCTAGTATATCGAACGTATGATTGACGTACCTGAGGTGTAGCACTTGTACCCCCGTGGTGCGAACATTATTTTTCGATGCAATCTTATTTCAAACAGTAACAATTATTAACAATACTTTCATTTTACTCCCAGGTGTAAAATTGTCTTTTTGTTTGACAATTTCACACATAGATTCTCTTTTTTTTAAAAAACTTGGATATGAGGGCAAATAATCAAAGTCAATTAATAAAATTTGAATTATTTTAATAGATTTATAACAACTACAGATTTGTTAATATTTACAAAATGAATATTTTATACACTTTAAATGTTTCTAACATATTTACATAGAAGAGTTTTCACTTTGTTGCACAATCTTTAAATACATACTTACACCATTTCACAGACAGATTGGTTTCTCATTTTATAAATATTTATTCTTGAGCATGTTTAATGTACAAGAACTTTTAATTCTTGTAAAATAATAGTTATAACTTAATCTAAAGCACCTGGCTTATACAAATTCACTGATAAATAATGAAAAAATAATTACTTTTCAGAATTTTGTATGGTATTTTAAGGCACCACACTATGTACTTTGCACATGTTTTGCTCATGAAAACAATTTTTTATATTATTCTCTTGTCAAATGTAATAAATAGATAAAACACTTATGTTTTCTCCACAATACAGTTCACATTATATACACAATTAATACTTAAATATAACAAACCAAAATATGCAAGAATCTTTAATCTTTAATTTAAATTTTATCAAGCCATTTTTCTAATTTGTGAATTCTTCAGTATTGCTGATAATACAGACGCTTTCCATGCGCCATTTTTGTAACGTATAATCCATCTTTTCAATTTTTGCAGAAACTTCTAATCTAGATGATAAATCATAAGTCCCCGAAGTAGGAAGAATGGCTTGTAATTTAATTTCATGATGTCCACATGGTTGTATTCTGCATATAATCGTTGTTTGGCCAGCGTACCGAAAAGATGTTGATGCTTGTGGCGAATAAAGTTGACTTTTTATACTTGGCAAAACTGTTTGGCTAGAAAGTTAAAACATCGATAAAAGTCTTAAGAATTAGTAAAAATATACTGTAACAGTAAGAAACACACCTGCTAGTTCCAATAGTATCAACTTTAACCTGAACTTCTGATTGTGAATTATTCTGCATTTTCATGGTAATCGGCACGACGCATATTCGACAAAGTGCAAAATTATGAGCCACTTCTTTAGGATGTGTTAAATGAAACCATATTAAATTTTTCTGACACTCCAACTCAGAACACTGTTCTTTTTTTGAAAGTGTGCGTGCATCAGGTATGTTAACATCAGGTCCGAAAATTCTTAAGCGTCCAGAGTACTCTATTGGTTCGACATGTTTTTCGATGGGATGATTATAAGGCTTATTCAAATAATTTAAATCAATATAATGTTGTCCAAGTGCATTACGAATAACTGTTCCTCCTTCAGTAATTTTAGCTTTCCATCTGAGTATCACAGTAGAATCCAATTTCATGGTGGATGTAACTGGATTATTTTCAGTTTGCTTTTGAGACTGTTGATTATTTTGAGTATCACCGGCATCTAATGGTACAATATGCCGCTTTTTAATAAAATTAATATAAGGAATATTTTGTACCTCTTCTAAACTTTTAGATAAAGGAATGTGTGAAAAATTTGTTTTTTTCTCCGATTTTCTCAACAGCTTAAACAAAAAGTGTATCATTTGTTGAGGTTGAACTTTAACATCATTATTATCTGTCGTCTTTGTCAATAACCAATCATCGCTTTGAAAAGCTATATCAGTTAATTCAATTTCATTCGTAAACGGGTCGTGCACTTCGTTAGAATTTTTAATGTGTATTATCAAATTTAACAGCGAAAAGTCATCTTCGCTCTTTGCACTCCTGCGAGCTACAGCGCTCCAGTTAATAGAATCCAACACTGTTAAATGCCAATTGTGTCGACTAAGTCTGTGTTTTGGTATACTTTTTAAGTCACAATTTTCATAATAAAAAAGCATATCAAGTCGATGATTTCCTTTTACATGAGGTGCACAAACCCAAAGAGTCGTTTTAAATGAATCTCCAACTAATAAAGTACCTTGCTTTTCAGATGGTAAATATATTTTTATGACAAGTTCATCAGGTTTTTTGTGTTTCCCTGTAATATATGTACATCAATGATAAAGATGATTAAAATTTTTTAAATAAATATTACCTTTTTGAAAATCTGTTTCTTGGTGTGTAAGTGCAAATAATTTTGGATTTGTAGAGCCAAGATGGATATTTTTTAAAGGTGCATTTCCAATATTTTTAAATGTAACTTCCATCTGTTGTAATTCACCGCACAACATTTCTGGTGAAAGAGGAGTAAACGTAATCTAAAAATTACAAAAAAGTATTACAAATAATTGTTTTAGTGTAATATTTCATAAACATTATAGTATCAAAGGATATTAAAATTTATGTACATACCTGCATAAAGGGTCCCTTTTCAACAACATTTATGTCAAGCCTTAAATCTGTACCGTAAAGAGAAACTCCGGGTTTCTCTTTAATATTTTTCAATTTAGGACCTTGAATATTAAATAAACGTTTCCCACAAACGTATGTGCTTGGATTCGAATTTGTTTGCTCTACAGGAGTTTGAGCTGGGTTTGATAAATTATAACTTAACCCTAAGATTTTAAGTTGCCCAACTGTTTTAGGCTTTAATGCCAAAACAATAGTTTGTTTAGATGCAGGTTGAATAACGACAGAATCGATTTTTAAAGTCTCAACAAACTTTTCTTCGTTCTCTTCCGATTCTTCATTGTTTACGATAGATTCGTTATCGTCAAACGACCATAGTAATTTGATGTTAGATAAAGGCAAAGGTATTAACAAAGGATTAGATAGCGTTATGCATAAATAAATTGGCTCATTAATCACTGCATTTGGTTTTGTTGAATTATTGCTTGCGTTAGTATAAATTGTAACTGATGGTTTAAAAATCATCGGCGGTGTTCCTTGAGCTTTAGATAGAAGCATTTCTTCGAGTTTAGACCACCGAACGTCATCCGCATCTTGACTAAATGATAAAATTTGACTTACTAATTCAATGTTATTGCCAGGTTTGATTACAGGTCCCAATAATACTTTTATCTGATTGTCTTCAACCAGAGGTAAAGGTAGTACAGGAAGATTAGTTAAAGGCTTTGTTTCTTGAACTAATAACTGTAAAATGTAAATTTATAGTTTAATTTTTAAGTAATTTTTTGGAAGTAAATTTAAGTAAGTATATACTTACATTATGAATATATAAAAATTCTCGTAAGAAAGCTGCCTGTTGAAGAGCAGGTTGCTTACTAGATGCAGTTAAAAGTTTTTCAAAAACTACAACAGCTTCTGATACTTGTTTTAACGATGTTGCCTGCCTACCAATAGTAAAATGTATATGATCTTCTGCTAAAGACCACCCTTTATTATTGTAAACCTAAAAAAATAATATTTATTAGATTAGTTTTTTAAATCTTTTTTTCTGAAAATTATTTTATAATTACATACCTGATATGCTTGTTTGTAACACCTCAAGGAATGTTTCTTTTGACCAGCTTTTGAAAATCGGTGGCCCGCTAGAACTGCATGAAAAGCATATTTCCTCACCATCTTAGGAGAAATAAAACAATATGCAGCTTGTTCCAGCAGTAACGCCGAGCGCAGGTCTGAATCTTCGCTCGTCATTCTTATCAATTGTTTAGCTGCTTCTCCATATAATCCTCGATTTTTTAGGCACTCTGCGCTTAATAAAGTCGCTCTCGTTGCGAATTGAGGCATCTTACAAGTATTTAAATAAGTTGTTATTGCATCATCCATATATTCTATAGTTTTTCTAATCATTTCATCCATCATAAAAGCACTTAAAGCAGCCATTTCCAATGCACCGGCATAATAAACCCAAGCTTGGTCGGCTGCAAAATCACGCTTCGCATTATGATATGCTTGATAGGCAAGTGTGTAATGACCAAACATGAAACAAAGATCTCCTAATCGTCTCAATTGAAGTTCAGGTGAATCTGAGGTATATCTTAAAGGAAAAGAAAATGATATTTTAATAAAATAAAACATTTATAAAAAACGTTCTAGAAATTTAAAAAGAATACTAACATTACTGCAGTGGCTGGTACAGACCCTGGAACTCCTGGTTTAGTAGTTCCAAACCACCTTTTAGTTGCACTAAATAGAGATCTACTGACACCTTTCTTATTAGAAATGAGATCATTAAGTAAACCTATTTGTCGTTCAACATAAGGTAGTAAACTTTTAAGGCAGAATTCTGACATCATCAATTTCAATCTTTCAAAATCTTCAGTTGAAAGTCTAGCACCATGTTGAGGACTCACATGCATAGGAGAATCTGCCCAAACATTGGCATTAATTGGAGAATTCCCATCTAAATGCGATCTCAAACTGTCATCGTTATTAAATTTAGTTGGCAATTCACTTTCTGGACTTAAGGGATGAATAGTTGTAATTGTGGTTGTGGGTACAGCTTCTTGACCAACTTCTAACTGGACAATTGGTGAACTCGGAATTTCTGAAGAAATGCTAATATTTTCGCTTCTATCTGGAGTAAGTAGCGAAAAATTACGTGGCGCTACTGGTGTTCCCGCTTGACTAGTGGATCTACCATAAAATAAATATTTTATATTAAAAACTGTATCTTTGTTAGTGAATGACAAATAAACGAACATAAAAATAGTTACTTCTCTTGTTCAGTATTTACGGCATTTGGCATGGAAGATACACCTGTAGTATCGGCAGGTGTACGGGGAGAACTGTCTTGATCACTATTACCAGACAAATCAAAATGCTTGACTATAAATTGACTCCAAGGATCTGGAAGATGAGTATTTTCATCCGAAACACTAAATGGTCTCGAATTCATTTGTAAAAAAAAGCAATTATTAGAGCCATAAATATTCTTCATTTCTGCAAAAACATCTTCAGCTCTAAAAGTTAAATTAAAAAATTAATTACTAATTTTTAAAAATATAACTGATTTTTTTCCCAATAGAAAACTTACTTCTTCTTATCATCCTGAAGAGCATCATGTATTAAAATATAGTATCTGAGAGCATTATTATTAAACCATTTGGGAAGTTTTCCAGGAACACTCAAATTCAATTGTGCTCCCATTTGTTGAATCCTTTCCAGCGGATTATCATCTGCTGTTGAAACAACTATCATACATGCTAAAAAATGTTTTAGGAATTCATGATCTGATGGAAATTGTACATTTAAAAAAGTATCCCTCCAAGCTTCAAACCAAGGAACTGACAATGGTAAATCTAAATCTATGCTTCCTGTACGAACCACTGTAGTGCGCTCATTAAAAGTTGAATTTACAGATTCATTTAATAATTTCCTAGCTATATTTGGCTCTGGAGGACAATAGTTGACATCCTTAATAGAAATTTGTAGATTACGTACAACAACAGTAGTTCCTTGAGGATCTTTTATATGACCTGTAAAAAGTATATTCTATGATGTAAGGTATTATAAATCTTAAAAGTAAAGCATATATTTATTATAACATATTTTATATTATTTTCAATTGAATGTACAATTACAGCTTTATTAAGAACCAGTAATCTGTCTGGTTTTATCACTGCACTAATGAAGTAATCATAAAACTCACAAATTAATCAACAAATGAGCAAAGCACTAAAGACATAAAGCCATCAACTTTAATAAAAGAGAATAACTATGTATCAATAAAAAGCAAAGCTGGAGAATATAAGCAAGCTAATGAACCTACCTTCAGTGTTGAGCCTGCAGAAGGGTTGCAGAAGCTCAATGAAGGACAAATTGTTCTTCTGACAGGTGGCCTCGGCATGAGGCGAACAAACGGCCGCCACCTGGGGCGAGAACGCGTTGATGATGAACTCGCGAGGGGTTATCTTGCACTGAGCCATAATTCCTTTCTTCCTTCTCGATTATCTTCAATTCCCGGATCAAGACTCGCGATTGCGCTAAAGTTGGCCTTTGGCTTCCGATTTCGTCGAACTCATCCTGCGGTTTTCGGATCGCTCTCTCGGGCCTTAGAGTTCGCGAGTCGCAGGTGATAATGCACGAAAACATACATCGGCCGAGCGGTTTCTTCAGGCTCAAGCTCCGCGAACTAAGCACGCCTGCTCGCGCATGCCAATAGGGGACGGACGTCGCCTTCCCCCGTAGTAGACGGCGGATACGCCAGAACCGCGACAATACCTTATCTACCTATAACCTATAATATATAGTGCAGCGAGGTTGTCGCACTTGTTGGTGATGAAATTGGCACACCTTTCCTTTGCGCGCTTTTTACACTCTCTTCAAATTTTTACTTTCGCTCTATCTTATTCGTACAAATTTCTTATAAAAATAAAACTATATTATAATTGTTAGTTTTTTGTTAACAATATTATTATCAGAAAATTTTACTTTTATCAAACTTTAATTATTATTAATAATAAATTAATTATTTTTTAATTACTTGTCATTATTAAAAAATTATAAAATATTAAAAATATTTTTATCTTCAAAATTGATTAAATTTTAATATTAAGTAGAAAATTATATTTCAGTAAAACTTTTTTATTTTTATTTTATACAAATATCAATCAAAATATTAACTTTTTATTTCTAAAGAATTGTGATAAATTTAGTATTATTTATTAATAAACAAGAAATTTACAATAATCTTTTTTCAGATAATCTTTTATTTAAAAATTATTTTTTATAATTGCATACACACGGGAATGGGCGTTTACAAAATTGCAATTAATACAATATTATTTGACACGTATAAAAGTCAGAGATTTGACAACGCAGCGTTTCTGAACAGTAAAGTGTATATGTATGCATGTGTACATGTGACACCGAACTCCTTTCAAGTTTGGATAATTATCTCAATTTGTGATATAACATGCTTTTATTTTTTTAATCTCAATTAATTTTTGAAACTATTATTTGCTGCAAAATCAAAGATACCGTTGAGTTCAGGGGAAAAAAGAATGCAAAACGTGCAACACGTATTAACTCGGGAATCGAAAAAAGTGCATACGTACATAAGCAGCAACTATAGTGGGGGAGAAAAAGGCGTGCCCCTTCACTTAGGCCATTTTGTTACGCGTCGTGCTCGCGCGGTGATCGTGCAGCCAGGGGCTGCGAAAATCAGTTGAAAAAAGTGTTTGCAAAGATAACGACGGACGGCCCTTATCATCGCCCTTTCGCCTCTTCCTCTATCGTCACCAACGACATCCGCCGTGAGAGGATGGAAAGGTGGCGGTGACGATCGCCGATCTGACGGCTGCTCGTCGCGCAAAGCTTCTTTCTGCGATTGCGTTTCCCCCCCAGGCCGTTAGGTACACTCTTTTCACATAGTGTGGAGTGAAAGCTGTTGCTGACGCGTAAGAAGGTTTAGAATTTTTCAAGGATTGCTAGAAAAAAAGGAGAGCAATCATGGGAGAAGTCGTGGGTAAGTGTTTTTGATTATTGACGAGTATTGGACGGCGAGCGTGTAATTCCTATGTTTTCGCAATGTTTCGCTACCTGTTGCGCCTCTACTCTCTATACGTGCGTGCATGTGTTTGCTTACGATAACGACTTCATTTTTTGTTTTAGAAATTTTAAAAGTAGAAAATACTTACCTTCATGAAGACGGGATGACAGAAGTTGTCGGTATGTTTTGAATCGTTTTCTTTCATTTTTTATTAGATTCTAACTTATGTTTCATTTTCAGCTAATTTGTATGTCAAAGATTCAGAGGAAAGTACAATTATTATACCTGAGCTAATAGATGCAGAAGAAGGTAAGTGCTTGAATTTTCTGATAAATAAATTCATAATTATTTATATTTTTAATACTTTTCAGTACTTGCACAAAATGGACAAATTATTCAAATCATTGGAGAATACGAATGTGTCACTTGTCATCGCATTTTTCCTAGTGAAGATGTATGTTAAATGAAATATTGAATTCCTTATGTACAAATATTAGCTTTATTATGGTTCAGTAATTACATCAAATTTTCTTTTTGCAGATGCTGAAAGAACATTTACAAGTATGTCGAGAGGAAGATGATGATGCTGACATTTTGGAATTAGGTAGGATGAGAGATTTAGATTCAGAAGACGAAGAAGATGAAGATGATCCGGAATATGGTAGTGCTAATGAGCAAGATAGAGCAGATTCAAGCCAGTCGGGTAAGGTTTTTATACTTTTTTTAATTCTATTAAATTCCTTTTTAAATTATTGGAGTTAAAATATTGATAATTTTAGATACAAGTCAAAATGACAAAAAAGTAGCAATCAAACCAGTATCAGAGAATCAATGTCACTGCTGTGCGGAAGACCTGAAAACTGCTCATTCTGGAGGTCCTTTTAAGTGTTCTAACTGTGATATGTCATTTAAAAAGCAAGCTTCTTTGGAAAGGCATTTAATAGTTATTCATTGGGAATCTGATTCATGTACGTGCAATGAATGTGGTTCAACATTTCGTGATAAAAAAGCTTTGGATAAACATCGTTATACAACTCATGTAAAAACCAGTAAAGTCTACAGATGTGAGAAATGTGATACTTATTTTTCAAGGAGCTACCACTTAAATCGTCATAAGCAACAATCTGGTTGTCATGGAGATACCAGTAATAGTTTCTCTTGCCAAGTGAGTAATGAAATATTTTATTTATGTAAAAATTTATCTAAATTTATTTGTGTATAAAATTTGATAATTAATTATACATAGGTTTGCAATAAAGTATTTACTCGTAAAGATAACTTGCGAGAACACTTGAGAACTCATGCTGGCATGCCTCAAAGAAAAAAGAAATCTTGCGACCTCTGTCCAAAGCAGTTTTACACAAATCAACAATTAATAATCCATCAGCGCATGCATACTGGAGAAAGGCCTATTAATTGTGACTTATGTCCTAAAACATTTTTGTCTACACTAGCTATGAAAAAGCACCGCCGAGTGCATACTGGAGAAAAACCTTTTGAATGCAAATATGTAAGTTGTTCATTCCATAAAATTAATGAATTAAAATTTTATTTCATCATAAAAAATTATAAAAAACTTTAATTCCAAGCAAACATTAAGGATTTGAAGCTGTTAATATTTGTAAGTGATAAAAAAATAAAAAAAATGTTCAATGTTATTTTTTACGTTTTTGGTGTAGTTAAATATTATAATGTATTTATTTTCATCTAGTAGATGTGAAGTAAATTCAATTGTTGTTTTATCCTGCTTTGCTACCACTGTATTTTAACTTTTTGCATTTACTTTGTTATACTTTTAAAAGTTAGAAAATTAAAGATATCAAAAATTTTAGAAAATACAATAATTTAATTTATATTTCTAGTGCCAAAAGAAATTTGCTGCAAGAGAAACTTTAAATCGTCATCAAAGAACGCATACAGGAGACAAACCTCATATTTGTCAGTATTGCAACAAATCATTTATCCAGGCAGCTCAATTAAGAGCGCATATATTCCATCATACAGGAGAAAACGGATTTTACTGCGACGTTTGTGGAAAAGCTTTTAATCGCAAAGCGCGTCTTACGAACCATAAGAAATTTGTCCACGAAGGTGCTACGCCATTCAAATGTGAAACATGTGACAAATCTTTTACAAGAAAAGAAGATTTATCTAAGCATATAAATTTGCATGCTGGAATTAAACGTAAGTTATTTTTACAAATAATATTTTTTATACTTGTAACAAACTGAAATTATAAAAATTTTAACGTTTAGCCCACAAATGCGATACATGTGGAAAATGTTTTGCTGCTAAATCATCATTACAAGCACATATGAATACTCACAGGCGTGAACCTCCACAATCTTGTGCAGAATGTGGTAGAGCATTTATTCGACAAGACTGTCTTATGCGACATATACGTGCAAAACACAGAGATCTTTTAGAAGACGCACTTGGGGAAGCAGAAAAGAAACATTTACAGTTACAAATGTTCAATATTGCTTATATTGCAGCGGAAAAAATGAAATCGGGAGAAACAAATCTTCTCTCAACAGATGAATTATTAAAAGCTATTACAGAACTTTTAACTGTTCTTATAGAAAAAGAAACATTAGAGGTCACTATTAAAGAAAATTTAATATTAAATGTTTTAAGCAATAAGTTTTAATTTTTTATTGATTCTAATTTAATTTCTTATTTATTTTAGCTGTTTGGTTGGTTACAATCTCCTTTGCAAGATGTTTTGGAAGCTGTTATTAGAAGGTGTGGACATGAACCACTTACAGCAGATAGCGATTTACCACTGCCAGACAGACTTAGAGGAAATGTGAAACTTTTATTTAATGCTGTCATAGAAGATGAAAATGTTAAATCATTGTTAACAACACAAACTGTTGATGAAGTAATCATGCATGTCCTTAAATTACCAAATACTAAGAAAGAACCTGAAGAAACAGAATAATGAACAAAGAGAAAATTTTGAACTATATTATTTTTTAAATATTTAAAAAATTTAGAGGCTAGAAATTTAGTTTAATAATTTTATTATTTTTGAACTTTTTGATCACTTGAAGTATTTGAATTTACACACATATTTTAAGGCTAACAAAGATTAGCACAAATAAATCAAGAATATAAAATTTTTATAAAATATTTTTATAAAATGCATAGCGCCTTTAAAAATAAAATGATGTTGATTCAATTTTTATATTAGATTTGTTGCTTGAAAAAGTAAAAAATTTGCTACAGTTTTCTTTATAAAAAAGATTTATACTAAATAGCTGTACAAACAGAATAGAAATTGTAAATTTATTGTTATAAGTTATAATAAATACAAGTTTAATGTTTAATTATTGTTTTTCATTTAAGTATTCGTAAGATAGTTTTTTGATAATAATAATTTATTTCCTAATTTATATAAACTCATCTTATTGAAAGTTTAAACATACATTTTTCCATACCTTAATATTAATACATTATTTCTTATCTTTTCCAATTGCCCAACCTTGCTTAATTACTTTACTAATACCAGGTCCATTGAAAACAAGTACCATAAGACCTGCAAGAGTGAGGACTGATGTCAAATACAGTAAACCCATACAAACTTTGGGCACAATCTTTCCAACAACTATTGGTCTTGCATAATCTATTATAATAGCTTCCAGACCCCTGGAAATTTAAATAAAATAAAATTTTTTAAAAGTACTAAAAATTTACCCTTTTTATTATAACTGACAATATTTGGTATTCATAGTTTGGTTTTCTTAAAATTTTATTTGTATAAAATTAATATCTTACCAATGTACGTGCATCACTGTAAGAACAGCAAGTAAGCTATCTGTAACAACACTATCAAGGAGAAAGGCAAGAGGAACAAGTGGTAAAAAAGCAGCTGATACTATCCTTTCCAATTTCCACAGAGTAACATGATTTCCATGTGTACTATGAGCCATATCTTGCTTGACAACTTTGGTCAGCTATAAAAAAATAAATTATATTATATTTTTATTATTATTAAAATTAAATACCTAAATAGATAACAAAAATTATTATTAAACCTGCAAAGGTGAACATAGCGTATTTTTGAAGGTAACTGGTTTAGGTAAACAATTTAATTGTGTTGAATAGGTCGGAGCAGCTATTTTACTCGAAAAACATCTTAAAGTACAGGTATTCCCCTGATGTACCAGTGTTTCTAAAACATAATAACATTTTTTTACTTTTTTTCAATTTTTAACAATTATATTATAAATTTATATTATGTAATCTGTGCAAAAACAACCTTAACAATCACATTACTTACTTGATAGTCTTGTGAAGTTTCGAAAAGTCGAAAGGTTAGCAATTTTTTCCAACATCTTATCTGTAATATTTTTAATTAACCTTATTTTGTAAGTCGCTCTTCTAAAGCTATCAAATATTTATTTACCTTCAAATAGGTATCGGAATAAAAAGCTGCAAAAACTGGAATTGATTTCCAAAAAAGTTTGCGACAGCAACGCCACTGTAATACCGAAGCAATGTTGCCAATTTTGAAAGAGATTTAAATAATTTTTAACTTGTCAAAAATTATATGATTATACATTTTATTTAGAATTTTGACGTGAATTAATATATAAAAATAATAATTAAGTGTGTAAAAGTATATAAATTTTTTTTTAAATATTGTGTATAAAATTTATTCGACAGATGTGCAGGCAGCGAATAATACAAATGACGTTTTTAAATCAGCTGATATTAGATACTTTTATTCCATCAAACGTGGCAACTATGCGTGAATTCCTGTTTATGGGCCCTACAAGGTTATATTTGTCTTGTGTCAATAGATCAAAAACCCTCAAACTGATATTTTAATAAGTTTTTGACGGCTTCCTATAATTAATATCATGTTAACAGTATTGTAATAATAGTGTTACCAGATGATGACGAAGGAGATTCCGTTAATATTTGTACAAATTTACGAAACTCATAAAGGTAAATAAAAATATCTTACTTTTCAAAACAATTGTCAAACTTTAATCTACATATCATTTTATGGTTTTCTGTTTTATAGAATGCCTTTTAAATTTCATCTTAAGAAAAGTCGCCAATACAACGTAGTATCTAAGAATCAGTATGTAATATGTGTTGAATTGTTAGATTCAACTACTATAGAATGTACATTAGGCATCGACAGTCCAGGTCAAGAATGTTTGACGAATGTAACTCAAAAACTTGGGTTAGGTCAACCAGAATTTTTTGGCCTGTGCTATGTTTGTCGACATGGAACGCCAGCTCCAAAGTGGGTGGATATGGATAAGCCTTTAAAAAGGCAATTGGAAAAAGATGCCAAAAGTTGCAATTTATACTTGAGAGTTATGTTTTATATTACAGATGTTCAATTTATTCAAGATGATTTGACAAGGTATTAAAATCAGTTTTCATCTGACAATAGAAATAAATATATTTTAGAATACATTTCTGCAGTTTCAACAATAAATTACGTTACTTTTTATAGGTATCACTATTATTTACAATTAAAAAGTGATATTTTAGAAGATAGAATACATTGCCATCCTCAGCAAGCTAGTATGTTGGCAAGTTATTCCATGCAAGCAGAATTTGGAAATCATGATCCAGAAAGACATTTGCCTGAGTTTCTTCAACAGTACACCTTTTTCCCAAAAGTAAAAAATCAGTTTACAATATTAGCTAAATTAAATTTTACATTTCTGTTAATAAAAATAAAATTATATTTTAGTCTGTTATTGAAGCTGAATCAGGTAGTCATGAAGCTCTTTTAAATAATGCTCTTTGTCAATATAAAATGATGGTTGGTGTTACACAAGCTGCTGCTGAAGAATACTACATTACGATGGTGATGCAATTAGAGGGATACGGTCATGAAACATTTTCTGCAAAAGTAAGAATTAGACTAAAAGTTATTGATTTAAAAATTTGCAAACTTAATATGAAATATTTATAATTAAAAATATTTTTTAATTTTGTAGGATGAAAATAATACTGAGGTTGTACTTGGTATTTCTATCAATGGTGTTATGGTTTGTTACCCTAGTACACAAACAACACATTTTTATAGGTAAACTAATTGTTTATTAGTTCATAACAGAAATTTACTTATTTCTAACTATAAAATATATTTTTCAAATAGATGGAAAGATATTAGCAATGTCATCAATCACAAGAAAACCTTTAGAATAGAATGTCAGGCAGATGTAGACTATGCAAAACAATTTATATTTAGAGAATCGCGAAGTGCAAAATATATGTGGAGATTATGCATAGCTCAACATACATTCTATATGCAACATCAACACATGCAACCTCCAGAAAGATTAGGGAATAACTATTTTGTAAGTACCTTTTAACTTTTAATTTTCATAGTAATAACATCGCTAAAAATAATTTTAATTTTCAAAATAATATTTATTTAATTTTTAAAATACTTTATTAGGATAATGAAATTAATGATTCCAACGAGCAAACTCCCTCTGTTAATTTGGACACTAATGGAACGGAAGATTATACTCGTTGGACAAGTTATAATGATCTCTCAACTTCGCCATGTCCAGTAGTATCTGTTTCAACAACAGATATAAATAATTTACGTGCCTTATTGCCTTCATATAGACCGGCACCAGATTATGAGACTGCTGTTCAAATGAAGTACAATAGTAGTGGAAACAATTCACAGCCTTATTATGCTAATCAGTCTACAATTGTTGGTGCAGATTTATGTTTAATTGGAAATGTTGTTAATCCTAACAGATACTAAAGTAGTAAAGAAAATCAAGAAATTTTAAATTTATAAATTAAGTCTAAAAATTTCTGAGATTACATCAACGGATTGTTCATTTATATATTCATTTATTCATTTCTAACATTTTGTAAAAAACCACCATCTTAGAGTTTTTAATAATGTAAGCAGTTTGCAAATGTGTGATGTTTTTAATGTAGAAATTAAAACTATTTTTAATAATCAAAATACTTTATTTACAAAAATATATGTATAAATTTTTTGAAAAATATATATGTATATTTATATATTACAACACGTGTAACAATAACTTTTTGAAAACTATAGAGCTAACAACAAATATTTACATTTTAATTATAACATCACTGAAAATTATTCAGTTAAAAAATGTTTACATTATTCACAAAAATGAATAAAAGTTCAGTCAAACTTCCTTAAAAACATATTAATAAATATCAATTATTATTCACACATTAAATAATTTTTTTAATAACTTCAGTCAAAGATTTTGGTTCTGGTTTTTCTGATACTCCATGCACTGCAATTCCAATATCTATCAAAGCTTGTTCTGTCACAGGTCCAATAGCAACAATTTTAAAATTTCCAAGTACATTTTTATCATTATTTAAAACTTCAACAATATAATTAACAATTGAAGGACTAAAGAAGACTAATACATCTGGTGAATTTTTTAAAGCTTTTGTTAATATTTCTTTTAGATGTTTATGTGCTTGGGTTTTATACACAATAATTTTTTGGACAGCAATTTGTTGTTCAGATAATATTTTTGGTATAGTGTCTCTTGCGATATCACTGCATGGTAGTAATAAAGGCTGATTATTTTTTCCTTTCAAAGTATCTGCAATAAAATTAGCAAGGTTCTTTGCATTTCCAGAATTGGCACCTTTCACATTAACTAATCCAAGCTGTTCTTTAGCAACAAATTCTGTTGCTTGACCTACACAAAATGTAGGTCTTTGTATCCATTGTTCAATAGAAAATGGATTTTCCATTTTTGCCATAGCTATTGCTGCAGCTGCTCTTGGGCTTGTCAATATTAAACCTTAAATATTTCATATGATATATTAAAAATTGTCAGAAAGTTGAGAAGTAAAAAATTAACTTACCTTCATAAGATTCAACATCGACCAATCGTTTTCTAAGTTCATCTAGATTAACAAATTCAAAATGTAAAACTTGTAAGACTTCACATTCCAAATCGTTTTCTGTCATATATTTTCTATACTGATTGTCATTGTTATCGGTTTCACTGGAAACGCCAGTGCATAACAGAACTTTCTTTCTGTTAATATTCATTTGAAATACTTTAATTAATCATATAATAAAGTAAAAATTCTAATTTTTTTAAGATAGAAAAAGCCTTTATTTACAAGAAATGTGTAATGGTAGGAAATGTAATTCGTTTCGATTCGTAGGTTATGCAGGTTTGACAGAACTGGAAGTGGAAATGGTGGGGAGGATTAGATAATCTATATCTACTATATAAAGTATAACTATATATAATCGATTTTTCAAGTTCAAGTCCCTAAGGCGCGATAATTTAAAAATTCTCAAAAATTTTCCTTTTATGCGTATTGTTATATATATATATATATATATATATATATACACACACACATTTTAACAATATTTTATTAGCCTCTGAATTGTCAAAACGTATTTATAATATAATAAGTGACAATCTTATTTAAAAAAAACTGTTTTTCTTATCATTGTTTTATTGGTACAATCGGTAAAGTCGGAAAACGAACCATGAACAGCATGATGAATTATTGTAGAAAGTCAACTAAACTCAGGAACTCTTATACTCTAACCTCTGAATTTCAATGTATATTTTATTATTACCTTCTTTCTTTCCGTCATTTAGAAACTTCTGAGCATAATATGCAAAATTTCCCAAAAATTTTTTTGTACGTGCGGAAGTGTGTGCACGAAACTTTTGCAGAAAATTTTCTCAGTGCATGAAGCAACAAGTTACGAAAACATCGTGTTATTCGCGTACCAGAAGTCGGATTCCTAGCAGACAACAATTTATAGAATAACAAATTTAATTTCATTGATTGTAAAAGGCATTTTTAGCATCTGTAAATGCTAAAAAAGAAATTAAAAATGAATACTGATACAAATCTTTCAAAATTAAATACCTCTTCTTCAGGATACAAATCACAATTTAATGATGTTGATGATCGACCATCAGAGATAGTATGTTTGTTTTGTGAGACACTTTTTATTCTTCCAACTAATGAAAAGGAATTCCTTACTCATTTATATGAAAAACACCAACTTGTAATCGGTGATGTCAAAAAAATAGCAAGTCTAAAAAGGCAAGTCAGTAGATAAATAAAATATTTAATATAGAATATTAGTATTAGTTAATTTCTTATAATTTTGTTTTTTAACAGTTATATTCGATATTGGAGAATGAGATTTAAAGATCAACGTATTTCTGAATTCTGTACTACATTAGAGATGAAAAATGACCCTACTCTGGATGCATCTTCTTTATCAAATACAGGACAACTTTTCTATTTATTGTCAGACTGTTTACCAGAAGATAAAGCTTTAAGAGAAGAGCTTGCTTATGCAAAACTAGTAAGTAATAACTGAACTATTAATTATTTTAATTTTTATTTAATTATGATATAAAATTATCCATTTAAGGAGTGGGCTTTGTCAGAGCAAGTTAAAGAAAGAACAGATACAACATTTAAAAGAGGGTGTATGTTTTGTAGAACAGACTTTTCAGGTTCCAGACTTGAATACATAAAACATCTATGTCAGAAACATAATATTTTACTAGGTAAACCTGAAAATTTAGTTTTCATTGATGATTATCTTGACAAAATTCAAAATAATATAGAAAGGTATATACAATTCTATAAGCTGTGATGCAAGTAATGATTAAAATATTTTACTTAAAAAAATTATTTATTTTTAGTTTTATATGCATATATTGTGAAAAGACATTTAAAAATCGAATTGTTTTAAAGGAACACATGCGCAAAAAATTTCACAAGCAAGTAAATCCTAATAATAAGTCCTACGATAAATATTATATTGAAAATTATGTACCAAATCAATCAAATCATGAAAAAACAGAATCTGCAGAAAAGGTAAGATAAGCCTATTATATGTATATGACTTTAGTATATTATATTTATTTGCATATTTAAATTATAATAAAACAACAAAATTTAAGTAGATGTTTTTTTAACTTTGCAGGACTTGACAGAGACTGAGGATTTTTTACGCGATAGTGATAGTGAAGATGAAGACTGGTCAGTCTGGAATGATAATATAAAAATAACATGTTTATTTTGTAAACACAGTGCTCAAGATTTCACAGTGATTTTACAACATATGGAAATGGAACATGGATTTAATTTTGTAAATATTACTAAAGACTATGTATTTTATGAGAAGGTAAAAATTAATAATTTTAAAACTTTTTAAAATCGATATGTTTATTTATGTAATATTTATTGAAAACTTATTATATAATAAAAATATAATAAAAATTATTCTTAGGTAAAAATAGTTAATTACATAAGAAGACAAATTAACTCTAACAGATGTATTTATTGTGATGCCAGTGCAGATGATCTTATTGCTCATATGGATGTAAAAAGTCATTATAATCTGCCAGAAAAAGAAACGTGGAATCAACCAGGGTTGGTTATTTAATATTTATTATAATTTAAACTTTAAAAGACAACCTGAAACTAATTGATTTTTTTTTTAGATTTTATTTTCCAACGTTTGACGGCGATTCATTTTTATACAGCTTAGATACAAATAGCGATGACGAGGAAGTGATTACTTAAAAATCGTTTAATTGTTTTTAAATTTTTGAAAATTTATATTTTTTACAAACATGTAAATATATATATGCATGTATATACACACATAATACGAAAACAATAACAAAGTTACAGATTTTTATTTCTATTGATAAAACATAATTTTATTATTTTTATATTTTATAAATCTTAAATTAATTTAATTCACACCATTGTATTATCAATCAAATTAAATAAAAAATAATTATTGCATGAATACAAAATTCTTAATAATTAAATTTAACAAATAACAAACTTTTATTTTCCTACTTTTTCTTAAAGAATAAACCTCTGCTTTTAACTTTTGAAGTAGATCGTTTCACATTATTACCTCCAGATGATTCCGAACTTGATGTGTGCTTATTATGAAGGGCATTGTATAGTAATTCTGCATCACTTTTATTACAAATCATCTCTGTCAGTTCATCCTTTAATGAAACATGTTAAATGTTAGTAATTATAATAATTGAACATTCGTCATTTTTTTAAATATTTAAATGAGAAGTTTACCTTTGACAAAGTAATTAAATGATCTAAAGATCGCCCCTTATTTAAAATAACCCGCAAATTTTTTGAATGTACACCTGGTAATTTAGCAACAAGATCTTGAATATGACAATTATACTTTTCAGCCATTAACGTTTTATCCTCAGTATCGTCATCCATTCCAACTTGTGCAGCTTTCACTGCATCTGGTTGAGATCTTCCTTGCTATTTTTTAAAATAAAATTTTTAATAGTATAAAATACCCATGTAATTTATGCTTTGATAAAAACAAGAAATACCTTTAATTCTTCAAAAAGTTGAGCCGTTGCGTGCGGACTTGGTGACCAAACAAGCTTTAATTTAGGGAAATGCATTGTAAGCAATTGCAACTTATTAGTTATGTCAATGCTTTTCATATCTCTACTAATGTAATAGTTTCCCTGAAAATATAAAAAATTATTTTACAATTCAATGTTAGAACAAAAATAGATATAAAATGATATGAATGTTACCTGCAAGCCAAAAGGTTTGTTCTGATCAAATTCAATAAGAAGCATCGGTTTGGAATAATATCTAGTCATCGCCACAGCTTGATTGTAAAGCCTTCCAGAATTCAAAGATCCAATTAAGTCTGATATATTTTTCCTTTCTACACATATATCAGGTGACAAAATATAATCGCCTATCTAAAGTTAAATGTTATATTACAGGCAATTAAATATTAATTTACAGACTTTAGTTACAATTATTTATGCTAACAATGTACTAACCAACAATGTAATAGGTTCAATTTCTATGTCGCGTTGATGTAATAATGACGGAAGTTCGCTCCTGAATTCTCGCATGTCTACAATAATTTTATTGTTTACTTTAACTTGGTCTTCTTTTAATCCACCTTTTCTTGTATTTTCATTGTCATCATCAGTATTGGAAGTCGTTGCTTCTACGCATTTGCCATCTTGTTCCGCAGGAACAACCATGGTCTAAAGAAAAAATGATTTATTAAAATTACAAAAAATTATTTAATTAAGCAAATATTAAAAAAAATATTTACCGTTTTTGCCATAATAAGTTTTTCAAATGCATTTTTTTCTCGCCGTAAAGATGTTAAATACGCCTGCTCTTCTACAGACCCGCCGTAAATTAAAAAATAAATTTTTAAAAATATCGATGGATTCTTATTCTGATAGACCTAAAAAAATAAAAAATTTTTACATATCATTTGTTACTGTTATTATTAAACATTATGTACCTCTAATTGTCGAACTGCCGAGATTTCAGCCGCGTACAAAATTACATAAGAAGGTAATATATCTTCGAGAGTCCTATGAAGAGACATTGAATCCCCTCCTTTTTTAATTGATTGTATTATTAATAAAGGCTCACTTGCTGATATAGTAGTTAAATCCAAATCAGCAAGCTGTGAACATTTTTCAAAGCATTGACTAGAATTAATATTCTCCTCTGATGTGCTGTCACTGCCTTCATTAAGTAGTTCTGGTTTCTGGGATAATGTTAAAACATAGCTTTCACGCTCTTCATAATTATCTTCAGTTAAAGCTTCCATTTCATTATCCTCGGGTGCACTCCCCGATGTAGAACTCTTACTAAAACGAATAACGAATATTAATTTGTATAATCTCTGAAAGACAATGATTACTTTATACCATACTTTGTATCTGTCTTCTTCAGATTTTGTATCTTATCAGGCTTTAACTTTTTCATTGTTTCATAAAGCAAATATTCCTTTGCTCCCATTGTCAAATAATTTTTTAGTTGACTGCAGGTTCTATTGTCTTGAGTAAGAATTAGAATTTTTGCTGCTTCATGTTTTTTGCTTTTAGCGCAATCATAACGAATTTCCGAAAGAATCTCTGACAAAGCTACCCATTTTGGATTCGGTTCTGGTTTCAAATCTAAACAATTATTAAATATAATTAATTTTGCTTTATTATCTCTTAGAATTAAATTTTTATTTACTATTCATCTCATAGTTACCTCCTTTTTCACTATAAACTCTTAATTTTGCATTTCTAAACATTTCATCAACAACATCTAATACTGTCCAGCCACTACTTTTCATAGCATATTCCATTGTTCTAAAACTATTTAGCATTGCATAAAAAGATACCGAATCTTCATGTGTTAAACACCTGTTTTATAGCAAATTTAATCAATATTTTTCAATTTATATAAAATTTTAAAATGTTTCAAATATAATACCTACATTAACAATGATCGTTGAGTTTTTAAATCAGATATCAATTGTTTGCTTTTAAAACTTAGTTGGTCCCATATTGGATCTAGTTGCAATTGTAATTGTTTATGAAATTTTTTAGCTACAGCATTTTCAACAGTCAGCTCATCCAAATCAAGCTAGATTTGAAAAATATATTTTATATATTTATATATTTAAATATTACATTAAAATACATACATATTTATTAATTTTCTTCAACTCTTGAACCATATAGTTCATAACATCAAGTAATCCTGTTTGTATTCTCAACATTTTTGAAGTTAATTTTACATGAAATTCAAAAACTTCAGGCTGAAAATTAATAAAAAATGATATTCATTGAATTGCCTAGATGTTTACACAATAATTCAAACTGCAATTTACTTTATGTTTTGATAAACTACTGTTAACGATTTTATGAAATCTAGGCCAGAGATATAATTTTTTTACAAACAACTTTTTCATAACTTGCTCCACTTGAGTAAAACCAACAGTGAAAGCTAAAGCTGAATTCGTAAAGGCCTTGATAAATCCAGTCTATAATGCAAACAAAATTTTAATTTTTTTATAGTTTATACATAAAAAATATATTACTATAAAATAAATTTTAATTACCTTATTGCTTCGCCTGTACAGACGAAGAGCAAAGGCTTCTTGATGTGAATTTAATATTGAATGAGCTCTATATACAAGAATTCCACTAAGTAAATTTACTGGTACCCGATTTTTTAGCAAATCTACTACTAATATTCTTCCCGATATAAATAACGGTCCTCCTTCCAAATACATAATTTCTCTAAAAATTTGAAACATTTTTTTAAGCTCAATATTTAACAAAGAATTTGAATAAGAAAATGAAGTTGCAAGTTAAATAAGAAACCTTTCATCTGATAAACATTGCGCTGTAACAATTCGAGGTAAATGTTTGACTCCTTGACTTTTTAGTTTTTCAATAAAATATGTCTCTTCATGTTCATTAGTCCCAAGTACAAGAACCAGCTGCCCAGGATCAGAGTATGCTTTTAGTATATTCATAAATACAATTTCAAGACCAAGACCTCTGCAGAATAGAATATATTATTAAATAAAAGCAAAAAGTTGCATGTTTCTATATAAAGTGAAAAAATTACTTTGCTGTAATAACAAGCCCATCTTCTTGAAGTATTTCCAGGAACATTTGATTTTCATACTCCAACATTTTGAAAATGATTTACTTAAGACTAAAATAAAACGTGAAACAACAAATCAATCAGTGACCACAACAAACTTAGTACAAAGGACCTTTTCTCTTTCTGAAAAAAAATATTTATAGTAAAATGCTTACAAATTTTTAAAATCATCAAAATTACCTTCGAATTACGATGCCCTTGAAGATTATCATTTATAGAATTTTCATCATCAAGAAAGCTTCCATTTATATCTACTACTTGATAAACTAATAGTGTATAACGACTAGATTCATGTGATGGATGGCCATAAACACCAATACTCACTGGTCTTTTAAAACTAGAAAAAGTAAGAAGAAGCATTACTTTATATCTTTTTTTAAGAATTTGATATATTTAAAAAGTTACCTTTGTGGTATATAAATGATATCTTCGCCACAAGTAGTAGACTGTAAACAATAACGATCGGGTTCATAGGTTGGTTTAGTAGTTGTTTGAGAAACGTAAATATCAGCGTCTCCTGACCTAATAAAACAAAAATTAATTTTTAATCTCTTCTTAAAAAAATAAAATAATAATAAATTACAATATCCTGACTGTGTAGTTAATCGAATTTTGATGAGACCTTCATACATCAAACTATAATATTTATATGAACCAGCAGGGACATCATCAATCACATAATGCAGAAGATTTTCTAATCCTGCAACACTCGCCACATAGATCTAAATTACAAAATAAAGTTTATTTTTTAAGTATTTTTCCATTTACAAATAAAATTCGAATAATGTCAAACTTACGAACAATAACGCAATTGACAATTTCTTCATATTACAGAGGCATCATACACTCTGTCAAATTCTTATTTATAAATACAAACTTATTGTTTGCCTTTATATATAATTATTAATAATATTTTGTTAAACTTAGTAATTCAAACATTAGAACATCGACAGCGGACAGCTTCAACAACAAGTTAAACAAAGATACACATACAAAAGCTCAACTTCTCACGATTGCAGGTAGCGCTGCGAACAGCACCCTTTACTTTTACTTTTTTACCTTGGCTGACAAAATTGAGTTTTAATATTTTTTAAAACATTATTTAATAGTTAATTTAAAAAATGTAGTTGTTTAATCAAACTTTATCGTGAAATGAACGTATTTTTTTAAACAAAATTTATCCATTTTCGCGATGGGCTGGGAAGGGGGAGGGGGGTGCACGGTATGGTTCGTGAATTTATCAAATGTATATAGGTATAGTCGCGCGACAACAGCGACACGAGCGCGAGCAGCATGAGCCGTGAGAATTCCTTGTACAATTGTTCAAGTATGAGTGTGTGCATATCATAGATATCCCGTACGCATTTTGCGGTTTCGGCTCGAATAAACCGAACACTTGCTCCGATTTACTGCAGCATTCCGCGGTAATTATGTTACGAATCGAAATAATTCGTCTCGCGATTAGGATGGAAGTCTTGCTGAATTTTGTTCTTTGTTGACGGTAAACTGAGGCAGTTTGGCGCATTGTTTTGACTTATTAAAATGGCCTCTACGGAGATCAACGAATTTTTGTGCGGACCGCTGGTGACTTGGGTGAGTAGATTTTAAGCGATAAGGGCTTTGTAAATAAAGAGCTGTTCTTTTTTTAAATAAACATAACCTAAATTTTCAACAATTACAGTTTATCAGCTGTCTCGAGGACCCGAACGCACTGACTAATTACGATGATCTTGTTGATGGTGTTTTGTTGCACAATGTTTTCTTACAAATGTGAGTTTATTAGAATAATTTGTATTTTTCGCTTTTTATGTATTGGATGTTGATGAGAATGTACGGTTTTGCAGAGATCCAGAGCCATTGTATGATGGGGTGATCCCATCAGGAGGGGACTCAAGAGTGCGTGTGAAAAACCTAGAAATTATTGTTGACAATATGAAGCAGTTTTATGAAGAACAACTGGGGCACTTGCTTCTCACAGTACCAGATACCTTTAAACTTGGGAAAGATCCTGAACGGCATGTAGCAGAAGCCAAGTTGTTATTATTATTGCTTTTGGGATGTGCTGTACAGTGTTCAAATAAAGAAGATTTTATTACAAGAATCAAAACCTTAAATGTCGACACGCAACTGGCTATAGTTGATTGTATTAAGCAAGTGACAGATTACCAAGATATTGTGGTAACTCAAGAATCTATGGAAAATGTAAATATGGGTAGTGTTTTTACCAGGGTAAAAAAATTGATGCATGAAAGGAATGCTTTTTGTAATAAATTAAAAAGTATACAAGCAGCAAATATGACTGCTGATAGTGATGGAATTGCAGATTGCACTGGTAATGACACAACTGTAGATGACAAAAATGATGAAAGTGCTCTATTAGGTATTAGTACTACAGAATCAGAAAGGGGAGATATGTCAACTCCAAAAAAGGGATTATCTTCATCTGCAATGAGTAGTAAACTTGAAAGACTATTTAGTCCTTCTAGTTGTGGTAACAGAGAAAATAATTCCAGTAGAGAAGAAGTTCACCGTTATGCAGTTGAATTAGCTGATTGGAAATCAAAAGTCAGAAAACAAAGGCAAGAACTTGAAGAGAAAACTGAAGCTCTTATTGAATGTAAAGAGGAATTAGAACACAACAAAGTTCTTCTTGTCAAATTGAGAGAGGAGAATCAAGAACTATTAATAGAAGCAAGATCTGCCAAAAGTTATAGGGATGAATTAGATGCAGCTGTAGAAAGAGCAGAGAAAGCAGATCGCTTGGAGACAGAGATTGCACGGTATAGAGAGAAACTAACAGATATAGAATATTACAAAAGTAGAATAGAGGAATTGAGAGAAGATAATCGAGTATTAATGGAAACAAGAGAGATGTTAGAAGAACAGCTCAATTCATCCAGAAAAAGATCAGAAAAAGTCCTAGAATTAGAGTCAGAAATAATAAAATATGAGCAATTGTTAAATGATATGGCACTGGAGCGCGTAGCGGATAGAGATAAGTATCGAGAGGTTGTTGAAGAAAACGCACAATTGCAGCGGCTCATCAAAACCGTGGCCAGTGAAGTAGCGAGCGGGGCGCTTTCCTCATTAACCGGAACAGGTTCGGCGAGCGATTCCGAAACCGATCCCACCGAGGGTTCCGGGGCTTCCGCGGATAACAGGCTGTCCGAGCAACTTAGTAATAACGCACAAGCACGCGCCCTGAAGCTCGAGTTGGAGAACCGGCGATTGAACAGTATAATCGAGTCTCTTAAGGAACAATCCTTCCACGAAAGTTCTTCCAGGATGTTAGAGTTGGAAAAAGAGAAAAAGAAGCTGTCGCTGAAGGTAGATTCGCTAAATGATAACACTGAACGACTTACTCAACAGAATAAAGATTTGGAGGGTGTGTGTAAGCAGACACTGGAGGAGAATAAAAAGCTGCAGAATTGTCTCGCCAGTCAGCGAAGTAATCTTGAAAAACAGCAACAAGAGATTCACACATTGCATTCAAAGATAACTGAGTTGGAAAGAATCTACGAGACGAAGATTACAAAGGAGAGGCAGAGGCTTCAAACGTTACTGGAGAGTGCGGAGAAACGTGCCGATGACGTTGAGCGAAGTCTCGCGAGCAAAGAGCGCGAGCTGAATGACCTTAAGGTAATGCAAGAAATGACAAGTAGAGATACAAAGGAAAAAATAGCTGAATATGAGTCGAAGCTTGCGGCGCTGGAAAAGGACAAAGAAACCGGCCAAAGAGAGGTGCAGAAACTACGTGAGCTTGTCGAAACGAAAGATGTTGCTCTCGACGAAGCCACCAACACTATCGAAATTCTTGAAAAGAAGGTCGCCCAATTCCAGCAGGAGATCGGCGACTCAGCAGCTCAAATTGCCCATCTGCGGGAAATCGAGCGTTCGAGTAAGGAATTGGATTCGCGTGCAGCCATCGACAGAGAAGCTCTTGAGAACTTGCAGACGGACTTGGCAGCGGAGAAACACAACTTACAACAAGTGCGCGCTACGCTTGACAAACTTGGTCTCGATGCCGAAGTACTTTTGCCTTTACCTGCCGAGAAGATCCTGGACACAATAGCTGAGATTCCGGAGATTGTTAACAGAGTCGTTCAACAGAGAGAAGCTGCTATTGCAACCAAAGCAAACGTGTCGACTCAAGGAACCGAGACTACGCAGGACACGGCGATTAAGGCGGAAGACAAAGAGACTTTGGAAGCAAAGGTTGCCACTCTGACGGCTGACACGGAGAGCTTACAATCGGAGAACGCTAAACTGCAGGTGCAAGTTACTCGACTCGAGTCTCAGAGCGCCTCGCTTACATCTCAACAAGCAGCTTTGCAACTGGCTAGATCTCGCTTGGAAGCGGATGTCGATGAACTAGCAACTGAACATTCGAACTTGAAGCGAGCCCACGCCGAGCTTAACAGAGACCAAAAGCGCCTTCAGTCGTTGCACGAACAGCTCAACACCGAGTACGAATGTCTATTACGCGAGAAAGACAGTCTTAAAGTCAGCTTGAGGGATGCCAAGAACGAAGCGCGGTTACTGCGAGAATCGTCCGATAGGTACGAGGCCAAGTGTCTGACTCTGCAAACAGAACGTGACAGTCTTGTCGCTAATGCCAAAAGCCTAAGTAATCTACGAGGCGAGCATTCGAAACTCAAAGAGGACTTTAGAAATTTGTATACTAATACGGAAACGCTTAAGGTTCAGTATCGCAATCTGCAGGAAGATTACCGCAAGAACAAGCTTGAAAACAACCGACTAAGCTTGAGGCAAACGGAGATGCAAGGAGAGTTGAGTGCTAAAGACGATAGATTGGCGGGTATGGAGCTGGAGATTAACAAGCTGACCCAACGCATCGAAGTACTGCTGCAGATGAACACCGGTCTCGACAACGACAGGCGCTCCCTCATGGACCACATCTCCATCCTCTTTGGCCAGTATCACGAGCTCCTCACCCATTCCTTAGAGGACAAAGAGCACTACCACATGGAGGAGAAGATCTACACAGACAAGGTGAATCATCTGTATCGGCAGAAAGAAAAACTCGA
Organism: Ormyrus pomaceus; assembly: GCA_900474385.1. Classification (NCBI taxonomy): domain Eukaryota; kingdom Metazoa; phylum Arthropoda; class Insecta; order Hymenoptera; family Ormyridae; genus Ormyrus; species Ormyrus pomaceus. The sequence continues at coordinate 92,350 of UCOM01000149.1, forward strand.
GGAGAAGATCATGGAGCACTACCGCAAGCTCGACAGCTGCTCAACCAAGAAAAAAAGTCTCGGTGCGAGTCTGGTAAGACGCGTGCGCAAAGCCGGCTCTGGCCTTTTCAACCGGACGAACCGACGGTGGAGTGCAAACTCCACGGCCCTCACGGATGAAAACTCAACCAAATCCTTTGTCAACGATGAAGAAGACGATGAAGATAATGCAGAAGGTGACCTCGATGAAGAGACAAGTAGACATCACGAGTCCAATTCTAGTGGTGATGACTCGCACGTTACCGACACGCGTCTCGACCCAGACGCCTTGAGGCCAGACGATCCGCTCTCCTTAGGAACCCCAGGAACCAGAAGAACGGTTTACTACACGGATGATATCTCGCCCTCGCTCTCTCGAACCACCAGCCAGGAAAAGAGAAGCGAGCCCGAGGATCCACCCGTGTATCAACAACCGCTCCCCCAGAGAAGCAGCGACAACGATCAAACGTACAACGAACCAAGACCTCTTCTTATTTATAATAAAGTATCAGCAGTCATAAACGACTCAACGACGACGACAGCCACCACTTTGCCTAAAAGCGATTCGAAAAACCTCGACAAAAGCGTGCTTGAAAATTCCAATGACAAAGATCGAAAGACTGCCAATTCGGTCTGGTACGAATACGGATGCGTATAAAGAACCGACATTTCTATAAGGATTTGCATGAAATTTTAGACTGTATAATACAGATATAAATCTTACCGAAGATTGAGATGATAAAGTAAAAGTTTTAGACTATTTTAAATAAATTTGTGAAATGAGACTTGAATTTTATATTAAACTTTAACATTTTATTGTATTTGTTATTATCAAAGCAAAGCACGGTGGAGTAAACAAAATATTCTAGACGATAGACTTTGTTGAATTGAAAGCTGTTCAAGTTCATTGTTATTTTCAAGAGACTAAAAATGGTGACTCTCTTTGTACATTAAGTGCTCAAAGCCTTGTCTAGGTTATAAACAAATTTCATGCGAATTCTGAAGGTTCTCTGCTAAATTTTTTTACATACTGCCTTTGCACACATCGAATTCATCAAACAAATCGAGCTTACTATTTATGACATTTTTCATTGACAACTTTTTCTAGTTGCATTCTTATCATTAGTCATCCTCGCAGCGATTAGAAATACAGTGCTTTTTTTATCGTACAAATAATGCGCTGTTCAGTAATTTATTGAATTTAACAACATACTTGATTGAATACTCCGTTTTAAGTTTAACTGTAAAAAATTTATTTTGAAAGTTTATTACAATAATTATAAATTTTATTCACAAACATATATTAATTGTTTTAAATGAAATGAATACAAGAGAGTATTCAACTAAATATTTACTTAAATTCATTAAATTAGTCTTCAGTGTACATATTTACAAATATATTATACATAAAATATACTACCGGATATATTTTTTTCCGGAAATATAAAAGCTGCCGCGTAGCCAGAGAAATTTTATAAATCATTGTTCCTAGTATTCAAACAAAACAAAGCATCCAAACTACTTTTTTGATAAATATATGTACTTTTTATATACTAGATTTGAGAGTATATTTTGGCGCTTACTTATAGCGTGCAGAACATGTTAACAAAATTTTATAATTTTGATAATGTACTTTAGAATAAGCTGTGCAGTTTTCCATTATTGGCGCCAAAATATTTTGTTTTTAGATGCATTTATCAGCTTTATATCCTGTTAGAGATGCGCTACAATTGAGATATTGAAAGTCAAAATATAGCACAATCATTTTTTTACCTATGTATATTATATTAGATAGTTATAAAATTTTGTACCGAACAAAATTTGAATAAATTGTACAAAGTATATAAATATAAAATTTAGTTTACTTTATTTGATCCTTTTTTTCTAAATACACTTTTTAAAAACAATTTTTTTTTTTTTTATATTGATTTGTACGAATTGTACGAAAAATATTGTAATAAAACAATTTAATTTAATTTAATTTATTTTCAATATTCGATCGATAAGTCGATTTTATCACCACTTTTGGTTATTTCTTTTGTTGCAACAAAGAATCAATAGTAAAAAGATCAAACAAATTGGTCACAGCACTCGGAATTCGACGATTACGCAGGTAATTAATTTGTATCATAAACCTTTCAGTTTAAAGAGGGTTGTGGTTTATGAACCGCAACGATCACTCGTAAAGAATTACAAGTATAATGACAATTAGAGCATCATCTTTACGTACCAAAGTATATAGTTATAATGATTACAAAGATAATAATCTAACCAATCATTAAAATTTAAATACATTAAGATCGATTGCTTTTTAAAAATGAACTACTGCATTTAAGAAATTACCCACCAAGTATTTATAATCAAAAATAAATCAACAAAGCAGATTAAGTTAAAGAGAAAAACGAAGTAAAACCTTGATAAATCTATATTAAAAGCTCCCTCGAAGTCCAGAAATCGGCAAGATCAAGAAGCGATTCCTCGTACAGCCCACATAATCGTTGAATGCGCCGAAAAAAACTACAGCACGTCGGTTCCATTGCGAATCAGAGTTCTCAGGCCCGGGAGCGCTCTTACATCGACGAAATTTGCATAACCCGCGAAAGATCGTAAAAGAATACTTCTATTGAACGCGGCTCTCGCATTGTTTCTCCTTACCCTCTCCAGTCTAGGTTTTTACGCCCGCAAAAAAAAAAACGGGAGAGCGCCTGGGCTGCGCGAGAGTAGCGGCGGAGGGTAAGAGTAAAAACGGAGCGTCGAGGAGGAATTGGCGCGCTCGTCTTGTCGCGAAGAAGCGCTGCGGCGTGCAAAAAACGGGCGAGCGGGAGGGGAGGGGCGGGGTGGTGCGTTTTTCGAGCAGAGCGGGGTGGAGCGTCGGGGGCTGCCGGTGGGGAGCGCTGGTCGCGGCGGCGGCGGCGGCTTCGCTCGCAATGCGCGCCGCGCTCCCGTGCGATACGCTTCTTTCTCTGGCTCGAGCGACCACTACTTACTCCTCTTTTCTTGGGATTTCTCTTCTCTTGCTTGCCTGCCTGCCTGCCTGTTATATCTCTTCTCTGTAGTCGTGTGCTGTGTGTAAGTGTGCTGCTTGCGTGCATGCTCCTCTCCTCTGTCCCGCGAATGTATGCGCGCCGGCCGGTCAGACTCCGGCGTCGACGAGTAGCTGAGCATGGAGCAGCAGGAGACGACGACGAGTAGGACGACGCCCTCGCCGGTGCCCCCGGCTGCTGCTGCTGCCAGTGCCGCTGCGCAACCTGCTTCCGTTGCCGCCGCCGCCGCCGCGCAAGCTGACGTCTTCCCCAGTCCGCCCAGGAGCCAGCCGACCAGCCTCGGACACCAGCCGAGCGCACCGCCGGTACGCATTCTCGGCAGGAACGTCAACGGCACCGGTAAGCTACCACCTCCTATACTTCCTTTTCTGCGCTCGACCTTTAACGGACAGTCTTTTCAAATTCAGCCGGATACCAGTTTATTTTAATGTAGGAAGAAGAAGCTGCTTTTTATTGAATCTTTATTCGAAAACTTTCTGCGAGCACTTTTTCTTGGGAAGGATTTCTTTAGACTGGACGTTAGAAATCTAAAAAGATGACTTCGGGCACTGAATAATTTGCAAGTAAAAGTGCGTTTCTTTGTCAAAGTTTTCAATTTTACTCTAAAAAAGTTTAATTAAAAAGTGATAATAGATAAATTGAGATCAAGGAAGATTAAACGGGTACATCTTAAAACTAGTCTTCCAAAAAGTGTTAAATCTTACTAATTTTTGTGCAAAAATCCCTTGATTTTACAAATTGTAATAATTAATTAATCGAATTGAAAGTTTTTTTTTCTGACTTTTGCTTCTCAATCTTCTCAGTGCGCTAAAAATCAAAAGATAAGTAAATATTCTCAGAAACAATTCAATTGCAGTACCGAGAATACAGCATTTTTCTTGCAACTAAAGTGGTGCAAACTACAACAGCAAATGTAACTAACTGCAAAGGCCTCCACACGTTTGAGACCATAAATAATTGACTTTTAAGCAGGCGAAATCATCGAGTTGTCAACCGCCTCGTAACTCGGAATGGGAAAAGAATTTTCATGAAACTGGGCTCGGGCGCTTCAGCGGCATTTCATCGGTCCGTAGCTATTAGTTTTTAAGGATCGCGGCTCGAAAAACTGGCAGTTGTAGGGACATCCACCCCATCTCGTAAAAATGTGCGGCGAGCGACGGCGCCCGCTTTTTATCGGGCGTCGTCGTCGGTGCTATAAGGCGATGCGAGTCAGTTTTCTCGTAGCCGAGCGGCTCTCGCGGCAAAAAGCGGACGGGGATGCTGCAAAAAGGCCCGGGCTTTTTCTCCGCTACTCTCGCTCGCCGCGCGCTACTTTCGGTTCCGAGCGCAATCGCCGCAAAAACGAATCTCCCGCCCGCGGCTCTCCCTCCTCTCCTCTCCCTCCCTCCCTCCTTCGCCTCTCGCGGCTACACTCTCCTCTCCGCCGCAGATGAGCGCGAGGAGCTCTCCTCCGCTCCTATCCGTATTATACTCGCCGTTTACTATCAGCTGTCTTTATTGCCCAGGCGAATTCGCGCGTACGATTTGCGCGCCGTCTTTTAACGGCCGGGAGGCGAGCTTTCTTTTGGGCGCTTTTCGCCAAAGTAAGAAGCCAGAGCGCGAAGAAAATCTATTCTGCTCCAATTTTTTTTCGGGCAGTCCGCGCGGGCAGCGGAATGCGCCGCCGAGCGCCGTGGACTTTTACTGTTACGAGACTAAAATATGCGGGGAGAGTTTTTCGATCATTTCGGGCTAATTAGCTTTTCGATGCGTTTCTTTGATTGTTATGTGAGCCGCCGGCTGCCTTCCTGATTAATTGGCTATTTTTCGAGAATCCCTGCGTTGGACCTTGTCGGGGAGAGGGTAAAAAAGTGACGTTTTTAGTTGTCGACGATTGCAATTCGGAGTATTAATTTTATCAATATTTTTGCCAATTAAAAAATGCAATATTCGTGCATAATTATTTTTGAAAATGCGAAACTAGATTCGTTATAAATTATAAAATAGTAGGTATTTCATTACATAAATATAATAAATATAATTAATTCTTTAAAAAAATTAGTAGAAGTTTGGAACCGCATTTTGAAATTTTTAAGAAACAAGCACAAAAAACTTTTGTCTATAAGTACAATTTTATCGCAAAGTTGTAGATGCTTGAGGAAGATAGAATATCTGCCTTTTAATTCATCTACTTTCATCAAAAGTCAAACTTTCGAGAACAAAACCGCTTATACATTTTCGAAGAATACCTCTGACAACACAAGGAAAATCAAACAATTAAAAACGAAGCAGCCCTATTAATAACTCCCGTAACCGCGAGTACACAAGAGTTACATCAGCGGCTACAAAGGAAGACACCCGTCCCCGTTCGCGCAGACTGAAAAGCAGCTCGCGCAAAGAGAGAGAGATTTGTTTTAAAAGTAATTTAAGATGTACCGTGGCAGCTGTAGGTACGGGAGTTTGCAGTTCTATCTGCGGTTCCGTGCCCAAAGTAATAAAAAGGATACGCTCCGCTGCGCGCGCACGTTTTCTCAATAGGTGCAGCTCTTGCAATAATGCAATCTAAACAAGATCGCCGCCGCCGCCGCCGCCGCTCTCGGCGCGAGGGTGATTGCATTCGAAAACGGTTGAACCGGCGGGCTCTTTTTTTCTTCGGGCCGGCTTGTGGCCGCACGCGCGCACCCCGAGAGCTCCGCGACCGTCGCCGGGAGGGAGGGAGGGTCTTTTGTTTCCGCGGAGATGCTGGACGGAGATACTAATTGCGGCGAGCGGGTATTTGGGTTTCGAGGATTTTAACTGGGTTTTCGCGCCTGTTTTGAAAAAATTGGGGTTTCGCGAAATTAGGTGGATTTCAGATTAGGAGGCTAAAACAGATTTATCGTTGCTTGATTGGCTAAATATGATTTGGTAATCTCAAAGGTTGCTGTTTAAAGGGACATTTAAAAATTGCGGCTTCAAAGAAATTTATAGCTAGTTGTAAATTTTCAAACGATGTTGCAAAATATGACTAGCATATTTAATTTTTTCAGAAAGACTACATGGAGCGGCTAATTATATTTTATAGTAGGGTAGATTTCAATGTAGAGTAACACCGGTTTATTCCTGGTTTCTAATGTACAAACGTGTTTTACTCTTTATTTCGATACTATAAAGCCATTATATTTTAATATGCAAGCTTGTTCATTATCTATATCACGCATCTATTATGCCTAATGGGTCGTACTTCAAAGCGCAATCTAATCTAATCTGTAATCTATAACGAAGCCTTTAAATCATATTAGTTAACTTTCAGAAAGCAATACGAAGGTTTTTAATCTCGTTTTATGAAACATTTTTCATTAATACTGAGTTTTTTGAAAAGGAAGTTATTAATATAGCAAATATCTTATAAAAATCTGCTTTCGAAAACACCCCGGTATACTTGAAGAAGTTAGATATTATCTTCGACACTTACTTTCCACTTATCTTAATAACTTCGCTCCCTGTACATTAATTGGACAATTAGCGTTCACGGAGGAAGTACAATTTTAATGTAAATGATGACGGTTTCACGAACGAATAAGCGACTCAAAAAACTTCAATGTATAAACATTTCTAACATAAGATATGTATCTTTAAATCTTTAAAATTATTTAACAAACCATACCAGTTTAAAAATATTGCGTTGGAATCTAAGAAAAAAGAATTTCTACCCTTTTTATCATTAAAGTTTAAACTAATATACTTTTTTATTTAATAATGCCATTAACTCTAAAATATTTTCAACTAATTTAATAAACAAAAATTAAAAAACATCAACATTATTAAAATTGTAGAAATTGCTTTTTTTTTTTTTAATTAGCAAGAGATTGAATTTAATAAATCTTTCGTTAAAAAGTAATTTACTTCCCGGCGGCAAAAGCGCTCGATAAAATCCATTAAAATTACGGCGAAACGTCGCCTCGACGCTGGAAATTAAAAATCAAACAGCATCAGCCTCGGCGCACTCGAGCAATCACATTACCGATGCAATTTCGAAAATGCAAAACGAGCAGCAACAAAATAGCGAGACACACACACGCAGACAGGCGGCGCGTAGGGCTATCGGGTACTTTCCCACGAGAGATTGTGAATATATTAATTTTTTCGACTCTCCAGTTTTTTGTCTCTTGCACCTCCGCGGAAGTAAAAAACCCGAGGAGAACGACGAGGCAGGTGATCGCTCCTTCTCTCTCTCACACACCGACGGGCGCGCACACAAACGCGCAGGTATACACAGAGGCGCGCGCGGCGGGCTTTTTGCGGGGACACAGCGCCGGGAGAGAGAGAGAGATGAGCTCGATGATTTTTTCAGCGTTTTTTTCGCCGTTCGAGGGAAATCCTCCGGGCTCGGAGAATCGCTCGCAGGTGGAGAGAGAGAGATGCATTGGCGCGGCCTGGGAAAGTATTATTAGCGCAAATCAATGCGAGCTTGTTTTTGAGATGCTTCACCCTTTTCTCGCTGTGCCCCCCTCCCCCCCCTCACCTCTCCTCCTACCCCTTTTTGTGCCCGCATTACGATTTGCCTGATTAACTGGTATCTCTGCTTCCTTGGGCGCGACTGCGTGTCTAACTGTGCTGTCAATCATCATCGCTCGCGGGGTTTTTCGAAAGAAAACTTGAAAAAATATCATTTTTATCTTGCTTACTGGGAAGAATATTTCTTCGCGCGAAATTAAAAATTTAGGTTAAACTGTAATAAGATACTTTTTGTCAACTGTAACAATTTATCGTTTATTTTCCTGTTGATATTCATGGAATAACGTAAAACATTATGTTTTTATTTATTTATTGGTAAATGCAATAAAAGCAAGGACTTAAAGTTGTAGAGTTTTACAGGTTTAGCAACAGGTTTTTATACATGTTTAATAATCTGTAGAATTTTGTAACTACCGTTAAAAATTATATTTATTATTAATAAGTTATATAATTTTTTAATACAGTTAAAGGGGATAATTCTTTGTTTTTTTAAATACCTATCATTTTGCCGATTTATTCTTTAATTTTTAGTTTTTATATAGAAGTTTTTATATGAATAATTTAAATCCATCTGCAATTCAACTTTTGCTAAAAACCTTCCCAAACATCTATCCATTACAAAAAAAAAAAAAAAAAAAAAATCTACAAGAGTTGCAGCGGACTATTCAACAAGTAGCACCGGTAAAAGCTGCCCCTCCCGTTCATTCCCTCTCACTCATCGCTAATCTGCATGCGTACGTGCGAAGAAGCAAGCCGCTCGTCTCCTCTATCCGGGCCTTTTTTTCGCCTTTCTCCCGTCATTCGGCCTCCCTCCTGGGAAGATTTTTTCCATCTTACGGGATAATGCAGCCGGAGAGAGAGAGAGAGAGAGACAGGCAGCGCGGCTCATTAGCATACGGCGGCGAGCGAAGGGGTGCGCGGGAATAAAGGGTGACCAGCGCACGCGCGCGCATCACCCCAGCGGATTACGCGCCGATACGGAGAGGGAAAAAAAGCTCCTTTCCCGCGAGGAGCGGACACTGCAATCAGCTGGGCCCGCTTTTTTTTTCCCTTTTTCCGGGAGCGAAAAAATTGCCCGTGAGATCGCGTAAGGCTCGAGGATATATATGTATATAAACCCATTCGCCAAGACGGATGGGGTCAGTGGGACAGGAGGGTGACGTTCGCGGACGACGCGTCGCTTTCGAGTTTCAGGCTGTGAGCTTCGTTCGAGGCCGAGAGGAGGGCTGGGAATGACTTTGAGTTTGGTGCACGTCATGGGTAAGCGTAACTGTTGTGTATTCTTTGGATAAGGCCTTTTTCTTTGAGCTTCGCTTTTTCTCGCGATATAAAGGGAAAGCTCGTTTGCGCGCGCTTCGGGTGAAAATTATTTTTGTAATAGCGTAGGTTAATTGACAAACTCTTCGATTAAAAACTTTTAAGGGGAAATAACAAATTTTTAGTCTTTGTACTATTTATCTTGAATAAATATATTTAAATATAAGATTTACAATTTGCAAATTGATTAATTACACAAATATATTACTCAACACGAATTTGACTTTAGCTTTGCTTATGCAATTATTAAAAAGTACTTTTTAATAATTTAGTAAGGGTCCATGATATTGTATGATTCTTAAATTATATTTTAAATTAAATCAATTCAACTACTTTCTTCCGGCGCAATTCACTATTAAGTTAATAAACTTTTGACCCACTTCACATTCAAACATTTGCCTACTGTTTAAACTCGAACTTTACATTTATATTTTATAATAGGTATATCTGAAAGAAAAAAAATTCTACTGATTTAATTCAAAACGCAGTTTGAGCGTTACTTATCATTAACTAAATACTAAAATATTGTTTTTTACCGCGCAAATAATCTCATCATAAAATTTAAAAAAATCACAATATCTCAAAATGCTGAAGTGGTGAGGCAAAAAACTAAGATCATATTTATATTGGACAGATCAAAATGCATACCTACTTGTGCGATTAAATCATGACGATATTTTGGACTTGTTATAAAAATTAACAAATACTATTAAAAACTTAAAACGTATCCATGTACCGTGAATTAGAAGCGGTATAGTCTGCACAACTGAAATACTTCATTTTGTTTTTCGTACTACTTTCTGGAAATAAAAAGTATAATAAGAAATCAATCTACGGGGATCAATACAGCCTAGACATCACTAAAAAATTAATATTCTCAGAATATATATAGAAGAACTAGTAAAACAGAGAAACGCAATAATTGGAGAACTTTAAAAATAATATAATGAATGAATCCTGTTTCAGTTTTGCAATGAATTCTTTTTCATTATATTAAACAGGGAAATCTTTTTTGAAAAACAAAAGCTTTCGTATACTGTTTGAAATTTTTAAATAGAAAGAATTCATCTTCATTATTGAACCTACAATAGTGCAAAAGAAAGTTTGATTTAATAATATCAACTATCATTTTTCTTTTGGAAATTTTTTTTATGCGTAATAACACTTTATCGGGAAATTTGATATGAAAAATGTAAAGCCCAGCAAAATTAAAAATTCTGCAAGAATGTTATATTAATAGATTTTTTTATTTGATCAAGAAATTATAGAATAACATTATTTCCTGTTTTCTTTTATAATGTTTGAAATTATTTGAACGCGTTAAGTGCACTCTCTTTCAATAAAGCGAAGTCTCTTGGTTCTTGCAGCAATTTTAAGTGAAAAATTCCATCTGGCACGAATCCAATGTATTTTATACTTTCCAAGGTTATTTATTTTCATAAATTATTATGTGACTTAAAGATTTTGTAACAATATCATTTATACATTATTAAATATTTTCTTTACTAATTTCGATCGGCATACGTTTTTTTTCTCTAAAGTCACATTTACAATTGCCATTTCTCTCCAATGCACGTCCGACAAATAAATGAATCTAACTTTTTTCGGCCCGAGCAGCTGCTTAAATAATAGAAATTATTACTAAAAGAATATAATAAGCTTTAGAAGTTTCTAATTCCCATTAAATTTGCATCCCCTGCCTCGCGCAGGGCCGGGCAAAGTGCGCAAAGCGGCGCGGGCAGCGCGGCTCTCTCTTTCAGCAGTGATTTTTTGCACTTCACCGAAAAGACAATCGGCGCGCGCTCCCAACGAATCCCCAACGTACCTACGGTTAAATTTAGCAATGTCACTCGAATCGTTTTTTTTTATCTCCCGCAACGCGTACATCCTAGACCAATCTCGCTAACCCTTTGGCGACAATCCACCGGCTCGTCCTAGAAAAAGCGTTTAACGGCTCATACGTTAAGCCCTCCTTCAATAGGAACTTCGAAAGCGGAGTGGAGAAAAAAAAAACAAAACCAGGCCTGCCTCTCTCTCTCTCTCTCTCTCTGTGCCCGAGCAATAATTGAATCGCGCTGCACTCGCGGGAATGGCGGCATCTGCAGCCATTTTTTGGGTCTGCCAAGGGGTGGCGGCCGTACTCTCGAGGGGTGCCTGCCCCGCCGATCGGGGGTAGGTACCCAAGAGTGGGGAGGGGGGCCGGGCCCACCCGTAGCCAATGGCCGCCTCGGTGCATTCTGCGGTGGCAAAAAGCGGCGCGTGCGTGAGAGAGCCAGCGGCGACTCAGTCCATCTGGCGGTGTGTTTTGCTCGCCCGTAGGGAAGCGACGCGGCTGCAAAAACTCGCCTAACCCTTCCTTGATTACAATGCCGGCAAAAAGCGAAATACTAACCGCCGCCGCCGCCGCCGCCACCCGCCGCCCGCCGCCACGTCGCCAAGAAACTAGACTCGTTTTTGCCTCCCCGGGAGCGGCGCTGGCCAACGACGAGCGGGAGCGCACGTCGAGTCGAGGGCCACAAAGAAATGAGTTCCTCTACGCTTCTTTCGACGGAGCTTCCTTCCTTCGCTCGGGCCATTGTCTGCTGCTATTATCTCGAAGGCTGAAAAAAGCACGAGCCGGGGAGGACGACGACGACGACGACGACGACGACGACCAAGCGGCGACCGAGTCGTCGGAGGAGACCGGCCCAGTTAGGCCAATGACTTGCAGGCCTCCGATATATCATATATATGTATCATATCCTTTCTTCTCTCCTATTCGGAGATCGGATATTCGTCGCAAACGCACTCGAGCGCGTGGGAGAGCTTTAATCGCGAGACTTATCGGGCGCAAGCTCCGGGCGAGGAGTGCGCCCCGAGTTTTTATACATTACGGGGCCGGTCTCGCGGTTTTGAGGCCTCGTTATTAATCCCGCGAGTGCTCTCAGCACTCGCGAACACTCGCTCGGAAGATTTTACGCTTCGCCGAGCCAGACTCGAGCGCGAACTCGCGTACTGCGTGCATTGTCTCGGTTATTCGGCAAATGCGCGCAAATCCGCGGCTGAATTTTTCGCCAATACAGAGCGAAGAAAAGACGGCGGTGCGGCACGTGGGTGCGGCGGGCGTCTCGGCTCGATCCGCGGCTCCCGCATAACGCGCGCGCGGCTTTATGTCTCTGGTGCGCCGTTATTATAATAACTCGCTCCTCGGTGCGTGAGAGTCCGCTTTGGTCGAAAGAAAGGAGCGCGCGAGGCTCTCTCTCTCTCTCTCTCGTCGAGCAGCGCGCCGGGGGAGAGGGAGGGAGAACACCGAACGAAAGGCTCGCGCGGCAGCCCCGCGTGTAATAAGAGCCGTCGGTCAGTTTTTTCGATTCGCAAACCGATCCTTCTTTTTGCCCTCTCCCTCCTCCCCTCCCCCTCCCTCCCGTATGCACGCAGCCTATTAATTTATACGCGATCGCTCTCTCTCTCTCGGGCGAGCGCACGGCCGGGCGCGTACGTGTGTGCACGCGCTACTTTTTTACCCGAGTTCTGCGAAATTTGCAACAACTAATCGGCTGTCCGCTCTCGCGCTGGACCTCTTTTTATCCCCGTTTAATTCTTTTGCCGAGGCCTGGCACCGGGAGAGACGCGAGGCGGGAGAGGGAAGGGGGAGAGAGAGGGAGAGAGAGAGAGGAGCGCGGGAAAGAAGGGAGCGGGCAAAAAATTTTCAACTAAATTTATTTAATCTTGGCCTTTTAGGATGGACGTCTTAATGCGGCGGGAGGCGCTTTTTGCGGGAAATCGCCGCCGACGGTAATGACGTGGGGATTAGTTGCTAATGGCTCGAATTTCTTTTCTGATTTGCAGTAGTACAAACGTCGATGCCCCAGAACGAAGCTGAACTACAGCTTTATCGGGTGATGCAGCGAGCCTCGCTTCTTAGTTATTACGACACGCTTTTGGAAATGGGTAAGTGCTCGTTCTGCTTACTTTGGGGAGAATCTCCAAATCAGCTAATGCAGCTTTAAAGCGCACGATGTCAGACGTTCTAATTGAAAAGCATAGTCTGAAAATTGACTGTTTATTATATAAAAAAAAAAAAAAGATTGACGGAACCGTGACGCAATGCTCCTTGTCCAGGTGGCGACGACGTGCAGCAGCTGTGCGACGCCGGCGAGGAGGAATTCCTCGAAATAATGGCCTTGGTCGGCATGGCCAGCAAGCCCCTTCACGTGCGCCGCCTGCAGAAGGCCCTGCAAGAATGGCTGACCAACCCCGGTAAAACCCTCTTGCGCGTCCACCCACTCGACCCTTCCGATCCTCCTTCGCATAGACGACTGAGTAACCTAATTACCCGCGCGCGAGGCCTATTCATGCGGGGAGAGCTCGCACCTGAGGGCAGGAAGGGATTCTTGCAAAAAAAAAAGGGGCTCTACATCGGTGCGGGATTGAAAAAATAATTGTGCCCCCGGCTCTGTATCCTTGGAGCGATCTTTTGAGCAAGGAAGAAGCTTCGATATTGTAATCAAAATCGTTGTCAAAAAGGTGGCGCGATTAATTCGTTCGAAAACTAAAAATTTCTTTCTTTATGTTATTTTTTAGATATTTATTTTAAACAATAAATTTAATTAATTGTCCAAATTTTTTACATTTCCGTAAAACACTTTCAATCGCGACCGTCGTAATTCTACTTCCATTTTCCATCGGTGCGAGCCTCCCTACAGTCTTGCCGAAAAACGCTCGCCGCGAAAGTCTCGATTCTCCGCCCAGCCCCGCCACCCGCCGAGCCTCAGCGCAGCACGCAGAATAATTCGAGATGCAGCGATGTTTCAGACGCCGGTCCTGGCTCCTCCCTCGGCGACCGGTAGCGGCTCGTCGTCGGGCGGCAAGACGCCCGTCGTCGCCCCGGTGGTCTTCCCGTGCATCGGCAGCTACAGCCCGAACACGCGCCAGCAGATCCAGTCCTCGGCGAAGCTGCACACGGCCGCGGCGACGCCGCCGATCGCCCAGCCGCTGGCCCAGTTCTCCGCGGTGAGCGTCGCGACGGCGGCTGCGGCGGCGACGACGAGCTGCTGCCCCGTTCAGAGGCGCAAGAGCCTCAGTCCCCAGCCGTTCGCCGGAATGCAGCAGATGCAGCAGGCCATGTCCTCGCAGTCCCAGCAGGCTGAGACGCCCCCGGCCGGGGCGGCGACCGTCAGTACCGGGGCGGCGCTGCTGCAGGGGAATCTGCCTCTGCTGCACAGCCCTGGCATCATGCAGGTGAGCGATAAAACTATTTTCGAGGTAAAATGATTCGTCCAGGCTGTCAGTGTACAAAAGTTATTAAAATAAGCATAAAATTTACGGGATTATTTTTTACTGAATTCATCATTTTGTCAGCAAGAAAAATTAATCGTCTATTTAAGTAGTTATATAAATATACTCGAAAAATGAAAAGTGCTTCCTCGATTGCCCTAAAGACAGATAATACCTATACCATAAACTGACAGATAACCATTGATTCCAGACTGGAAATTACGAATCGAGCTCTTGCGGAAGCCAGGGAACAACGCCCAGCCCGAGCAGCAACAATGCGATGGTCACCGCGCCGCAGAGTCCAACGGCAGTGCTGCAGCAGTCCCCCATTCTTCTCGAGTCGCAAGTGCAGCGCCTGGCCGAGGCAGCGGAAAGGCTCGCGGCGACGATTAGGCCGCTCAATCCCAAGCCCCAAAGCGGCATCAAGAAGAAGATGTGCAAAAATTTAGAGGTTCTTACCGCCTCCTATATATATATACCTATACACCTTTCCCGCAACGAATGCGCGAACCCAAGGAAAAAGCAGCTAATGGAGAGCGTTTCGCGGCTTCTTTTGCAGCTGGTTATGGCGATGCCGGACAGCGATCCCAGAAGGATGGAGGAGATCAGGAAGTACGCTGCCATATACGGACGGTTCGACTGCAAGAGGAAGCCCGAGAAGCCGCTTACTCTGCACGAAGTTTCGGTGAACGAGGCCGCCGCTCAGATATGCAGATTCGTGCCGGCCCTTCTGACGAGGAGGGACGAATTGTTTCCTTTGGCGAGGAGAGTCGTTCGTGATTCCGGGCATTATTATACGAAAAATATGTTGCACTCCGCGTGAGTAACATTGAAAGAAAGAGAGAGTGCTATAAATTATTGTGTTGGTGAAATTGGAAATTTTTTTAATAGAGACCTTATTAAGCTTTAGTATACTTTGAAATACTTTTTAATCTTCCAATTTCATCAACAATAAGAAACAAAAAAACCTTTACTTTAACCATCCGCAGTCTATAATTGTTAAGCAAAATTCTTGGATAACAATAATCGACCTTTTATCAGTTCTAACACGCCGCCGAGAACAATGTCCTCAAGGGAAAACGGGGACGGCGATCTGTCGGGCGGCGACGAGGCCTCGATCCTGACCGGTACCGCGGCCTCGGACCTGGTGAAAAGGCGGAAGCTGGAGCTGCGCTGCGAGGACGATTCTGTTGCCGGCAACAGGGACAATTCCGCAGAATCGGGGCAGCAGCAGCAGCAGGTTAGCTCGCCGCCGCCGCCGTCGCAAAAGTAACAAGCAAACGCGTAGACGCATTGTTGAAACGCTAAAACATATTGTACAATAAGCGTGCTGCACGCTATTCGCACACACAATTATACGGCACTTACATACTAACAGCGGCTGACAACCGCAGCGAATCGCTACGAATCGCTCCACGTGCAATAATGACGCGTTGCTCCAGTCATGAGGATCCGTTTGATTAAAAGGTCAAGTATGCAGGGTTGTGCTTTGCTAACAGTTTTCCTTATTTTTGACTTTTTTTTTTGTTGTTGCAGTTTGTATTCACGTTTGGGTTTGACAATAACTATGCACTTTTCGAACTAATATCTTTATACTTTACTCAATAATTACTTTTAAAAACAAAAATTTATAAATGTAGATAGACACTAGATATTACTGTATTTCAATAATTACCTTTAAAATAGTCATTTTCCATAAAATAATTGCATGCTTTGCTTTGTTTTAAAAAGACGCATGGATAAGCCGCTTGTTGTTTTGTAAGCTTAGGAATGGTTGTTTCTTTGTTACATTTATGGCTCGATACCGTTTGTAGCAGATACATCCATGTTCTAGGCGGAATCTACCCGATTAAGGAGCTCTAGCTATAGTCGTACAGTTGCCATAGATTCCGACAGCAATTCCTTGCAATTGCTGCAAAACCGTCATCGGAAACGCCAACGTCGACGTCGACCTTCAAAACTCGGACGAAAATCTATATCGAGGTTTGAAAAATTGTATGCAAAGATACAAAATCACTATTTATTTCAATAAAGAAGCTTTAATTTTCCATTTTTGGCAATTGCAGCCCAGTTTGGCAATCGTGTAGCGAAAGTAGTAATATAGTTTTGGATGGAGTCGGTGATGATTTCGAGGATTCCGATGGCTGCTACTCTTCTTTTGATGACTGGGACGACTGCAATGAAGACGACTGCGAGGAGAATTTCGGGATAGACACGGATGAAGGAGGAGGGGACGACGGAGATGAAAACCCTTCAACCGCTACGCCTATGATACATGTAAGTCCTGCAATCGATCGTAACTACTACTCTGCAGACGCAGACAATTAACTTGTTTTTACTGTAGGATTCGCAGAATCAAGAAGCGGCTGAACAGGATGACCCTTCTTGTATGATGGACAAAGAAAACGACTTCAACTTGAAGGTATGAGTCGTTGTTAATTAATTTTTCAAATGTAGAGTGAGAATGAGGCTTGAAATAAACTATTTTTTTAGGTAATTGCTTCATGTGGAGATAACATCATAGCAGTCGCTAATCCTGCTTTGATGAATCGCAATCAATCTGCTGCAATAACAAAAGAACCGCCAATTAAGGAAGAGATTACATTACGCGATAGAAGAGACTGATCTATTTAAATTGGCTTTTGCAATTTTATTTTATTTTATTTTTTTTTATTTTTTTTTTTTTGAGAATAAAGTTTTATTATTTTAATGAAATAATACGTTTTATTGTATATCTTGAATAAATTGCAATACAAATGATTCCAATGTAAATACACCTAAGAATTAAATAATTTGTTAGTTAAATAATTTAAGACTCTATTTATTTCATTTGAATCCTTTTTTTACATTAATACCCACAATAAATTATTCATCATTTAACAATTTTAGACAATATAATTAATAAATAATATATTTATAATACATAATATATAAATAATAAATACTATTATAAACGTTAAAATTGGAAGAGATTATTAAAAATTAAGTCCTGAATATACGTAAGATGTAAATGATATAGTTCGTTTCATTTAATTATCAAACAAATACATCAATTAATGAATCAAAAATGGAAACTAACATTAAGGGCATTGTATGAAATAATTATGCGTGTCCCAGAATAATTGCGATAGTAATCGTGTACATTAAGTAATAAATGTACCTCTGGTCAATTTTTAATTTTTATTCTCGATTACTATTTTTTTAAGATTACATTAAATTTACTAATTCTAATTATAATTTGAAATAACTTATAGATAATAATTTTTAATTTTCGCGCAAGTTTTCTTTCATAGATAATAATAATGTCAACGGCCGGTTTCGAAAAATCGGTCGCTGCAAGTATGCATGCAAAAAATCTAAAATTTATTCTAATATGATAACTTAGTAAATAATTAGATTTTACTTTAATGAAAACTTAATTCAATTTAAAAATGGCTCCAATTATTTTGCTTTGAGCGCAGTATATATAGATATAGAACTCTGTAGATAAGTGATCGGGGTACCTCCGGAGATGACGTAGGCACTGTAGTGTGTAGTATAGCAGCTGTCCGTGTCCGCGCGAGAAAACATTTCAGTTGCCACCTCATCGGGATGTTGATAGATGTGTGTTAATGCTATAGGTGGGTTCTATTTTTGAACAAATCACCGATCTCTTAGTTCCTTTTTTTATTAATTCTTTCACTTAATCCGCGGACTCGCGAAAACACAACAATGAAATTTCCACTGACGATCGCTGGGCTGATTTTGCTCGCCGCTAATGCACAATGTATTATGTGGTACATGGAGCCCAACTCGCACAAATGCTTAAAGGAGGAAATCCAGGGAAATTTCCTCGTCACCGGCGAATATGAGGTTTCGGAAGTTCCTGGTCAGAAGGTCAATTTCGTAGTAAGTATTTGCGATTGTTTTACTTTGCAGGTTAGGCAGACTAACCTTCAATATGCTCTGGAAATTGTAATTTTGCATTTTAAAAAAGTATTTATTGATACTGTAATTGCTTGCAAAATTTTGTTAACATTTGACTTGGATGATTATGTATAACTATAAGGAGAAAATTTTTTCTAGACTAGAGATTCTAAGGGGCACATACTCGCTCAGAAAGATGATGTACAACAAGGAAAGATGTCTAAATTCTCATTTGTGACTGAGTCCTATGATGTATTTGAAATTTGTTTCTCTTCTCATGTACCTCCCAGTATGTATACTAATTATAATAACAAGTAATCTTAAAAGAAATTTCATAAAAATTAAAATTAATAAACTTATAGATCAGCGAGGTATGAGGCAAGAAGTCTTGTTAAATGTCAAGAAAGGCCTTGAAGCTAAGAGTTATGAGGGTGTAAGTATATTATTCATGTCCTAGTTTCGATGATAATTATAAGTAGAATTAAATATTACAGTTTTTTAAAATATTTTATAATATTATTATTTCTTTTATATGGCTTTTGTGGGCAAGCAGGGTTTGGTAAAGTTAAATTGATTTTATGTTTATTGAGAGTGCATGTTTTTATCACACTAAAATTAGTATTTTATTAATAGTATAAATTTGATTTTGTAACAAAATTTGAGTTTTTTTCCTTAAATTTATGTTTATAATCACTTGTGCAAAAAATGTATAAATTTTGAATTATTGATTTTATGCATGTGTTAAAAGTTAATATTACAAATAATTAATGCACATCCATAGCAATAATAGCTTACTTAAAACTTAATTAAATTAAACTAAGCACAATTATTTGTACATGTGGTAAAAATTAAGAGGATGTTGAAGCCAGTAAAAGTAGATTGTATCATTGTCCTTCAAGTTTTATACATTTAGTAATCTTTATTCAGTAGCATAAAAAATTATATTAAATAACATATTAAAAAATAATAATTAAAATAAATAATATATTAAATTATTTATTAAAATTAATACAACTTGTTGCAAAAACCTCCTCTTGAAAGCTTTTAATATTTAAATATAGTTGTAAAAAATGTTTTTGAGTTTTTAACATTAAATAAAAGCAGTAATGATAATTTTAAAAATTTTTATTATTTTTATATCAGATTGGTGAAGCAGCAAACTTGAAGCCCATTGAAGTAGAACTTAAAAGACTAGAAGATTTGTCTGAGGCCATTGTACAAGATTTTGCTAGAATGCGTAAAAATGAGGAAGAAATGAGAGACACAAACGGTAAATAAATCAAATATCAAATATACATTATTATTCCTCAAGTTCTTAGATATTTTTATTAAAAACAATTTCTTTTGCAGAGACCACAAATTCCCGAGTTCTTTACTTCAGCATATTTTCGATGCTTTGTCTCTTAAGTTTAGCAACATGGCAAGTCTTTTATTTAAGGCGTTTCTTTAGAGCAAAGAAACTTATTGAATAGTGCACTTTTCAAGTATGTTTGTGACAGGAGCTGTGTCCAAGTATTTAAAAACTTGGTTAAATATTAATCACTTCATAATGAACTATATCATAAGTTAATGAAGTGACTTGAGAATTTGATAGGGAGGTTAAGGATTGCGCCTTCATGTAACAACTGTCTATTTACTAAGAAGATTAGTTCAACAGCTAGCTATATCGATCACTTTTGTACAATCTACTGTATTAAGTAACTTGTTGAAGTAAGAAAAAAGAAATTGTACAGTATAGTAACTTAATTTGTTTTTTATTTACAAATTCAGATAAATTTTGCTTCTTCAAGGCAATAAATGGTTTTTTTTTGTTTATTTAAGGAATAAACTGGGTATGTACATTGCGTGTTTTTATGTCTGCACATTATTAATACTATACAACTTGGATGAACTTTTTGTTAATGATAATAAAACATTTGCTTTACATAAATATTTGATCTTTCTTCATTTTTCAATTGTACAAATTTCTTCCTGAAAACATTAATGAAGTATTTAAAATTTTTTTTTAAATAGTAAACATTCTTTTAACTTTCTTTACAGTCAAAACATCAAAAATCAATCACACTAGAGTTAAAAAAAGGAAAAAAGTTTTTATTCATACTCGTTTTCACTAGTTTAAATAACGCTACACGCGTATATATATCTATATATATATATCTTTATGCACTGACGATTTCTGCTATAGGAGTAGGTGTAGGTAACATGCTTTTAGAAACATAACCTCTTTCTTTTGTTTATTGTTTTAAACAGTAATAAAATCATTGTATAAACTGTCTAATTCTTATAATAAAACAATGACGGACTTTCCGAGTGTTGTGACAAATAGAGATCGCGATTGTGCAAGTTGTCGAGCTGTCAGTGGCATTGGTCTTATTGGTGCCGGCCTTTACGTCGCTTATCATTCGAAACAATTTCATAAATCCACAGGAAAAATTATTATGATATCCATAGCAGGAAGTAAGAAGTGTTTTCTCGATTTACTATTGAAGATATTAACAATTAATATTTTAATGTTTCATTATTTTTTCTATATAGCCTGCATAGGTCTTGGAATCGCAAGAGTTATGGATTTACCACCTTTCCGACATCGTTTCGAAAAAAATTAACTACAGAATTCTTCTGAAAATTATATTTTTTACTGCTTTAATTCTAAAATATAATAATTTCAAATTATTATTTATTTAAAGTTTGAAGTTAAGTTATACATCATTTATATAAGAAACATATAAAGTTAGGTTAAATGTTATAAAAAAGTAAAAAATTATAAAAATAATTAAACTGCACTACTAGATTTTATTCTACATTTAAAACTTCAAAAATTTCAAGAATTGTAATTATAACAGGAGTGAATATGCAGTATAAGGTTGAGATAACAAGAAAAGAAAGATGCATTTAGTGTAAAACAATAACTGATTTATTACAGAATAATTTATTTGCAATAAACAATCCAATAAGAACATTATATATTGGTATATTCTCTTTAAATTTAAGTCGTACATTACTTAATACTATGTTATACGAAGTGAAGTATCATTATTCTTATTTAATTAAAATTTTATTATAAAAAAGATTTAGTTAAAACGAAATGATCAGTCTAATTTCATTGGCAATAATCAATTTTTCTTATAAAATATTTACAAAGTGTCAAAACTAACATATAATATAATTAGTCCAATTTGAATATTGCCTACAAAATCAAACAATTTTCTCTATTTAGAAGAATATTCTTTTATTCTTCAAAAATAGTGAAATAGCAATTAAATAAAAATATTAGATGTAGTTCTCATTCAATTCTTTTCGTCCTAATTATGTCCGCAAAATTACGCAAAAAATCACATTTTACACTTCTAAAATTAGACTTTACGCATACTGTGATGAAAAATGTTCACAATATGAAAGTAGTATTTTATAACCCTTGTAAAATCCTGAATAACTTGTGCACAGTGATCACACAAGAGCCTATAATTTTACATCCTTACAAACACTATATAATTATTAGTACTTTTTATTATTACTTGTTTTATTAATCTAGGTATTAGTACTTATTTTTTTTCATAAATACTTTTAAACACAGTCCATTTAGGTTTATGATGGTGGTGATGACTATGCTAGAATACTCTATCTTGATAACTCGTGTCTGCCACACTGGAGGTGGGTTTTGATGGACCACCAGGGATTGGCTGATGTGGATGGCGCATGTGACCTGGCCTTCTGGGTGGTGCTAAATATTCAAACATACTTTGTGTGTGCTGTGCCAACATCTTACTAAGATCACAAGGCATTGGATCCGTCCAAAAAAAATCATGATTCAAAGCAGAATCTGAATCGTATCTTTTACTTGGATCAAGTATTAAAAGTTTGTCTAGTAAATCACATGCATATGGATCTTTCACATAAGGTCTTAATCTATCTTTCACCTATAAAATAAGATCAATAAGTAATTTAAATGTTTGGTATTATAAGAATTGGTATTATTAATTTGGAAAAATCAAATATACTTTTCGTTTTTGTCCTTGAAGTAGCTCCATTTTATTAAACAATTCTAATGACTCCACACCTGGCCAAACTTCTGGTGTTATAGAACCACAAAGTTGTGAAATTAGTATAAGTTGTTGTTGCTCTGTGCTTCCTTGCATTATTGGGGATCTGAATTTTAAATTATCATGAATTAATATTTGCTCTTGTAGTTGGAACCAAAGTATAAATTATATTTATTTTAAATTACCTCGTCCACATCTCTGCCATTATACAGCCAGCTCCCCACAAATCTACTGGTGGACCATAGTTTCTGTCTCCTAATAATAATTCTGGTGGTCTGTACCACAATGTTACAACTCTATTCGTATAACGGTTAGGTTGACCATTCTTATTTGCACTAAAAGCTCTGGCTAAACCAAAATCTGCTAATTTTAAAACACCATTTTTTGTTATTAAAACGTTTGCTGCTTTCATATCTCTATGTAAAATCTAAAACATTTATGTTACATTAATATTAATTTTATAGAAAAGGTTTGACTTTAAGTAAATAACATTATTTAACTTACTTTATTACTATGTATGTAGTATAGACCGTTGAGTAATTGTTGCATTACTTTTTTGATTTCTCCTAAGCTGAATTTAACATTCACATTCGACAGTAATCCAGCAAGATCATGTTCACAAAAATCAAATACTAAGTAAAATGTAGAACGATACTTATTATTTTGATTAGCTGTAAAATACAAATAATTAGTAATAGTTTCTTACTTAAAATTGAGTTTTTTTTACAGTTCTGATAATCATAACTTACCCTTTGTTCTACAAATTTCAATCAAATTGACAATATTCTCATTTTTTAATAGTTGTAAAATTTTGATTTCTCTTAAAGCAGTTATTGGAAACTAAAAGTACAAATATTTATGCTTTTTTATTAATATATAATTAAGTCGTAATATTCAATTTTTTATAATATTTAGTTTAAAACTTACCCCCTCTTTTTCATTTTCCATTAGGACTTTCTTCATGGCAACAAATCTTTTACTGTTTGCTTTATCTCGTGCCTTGAAAACTTCTCTAAATAAAGCAAAAATACAAAAATATTATTAACATTATAAAACGACATTTTCAAATATTTACGTATCAGATGTGTTTATAAAACTTAAATAAAAGCTTAATTACCCGAAAGTGCCCTGTCCAATTTTAGCGACTTTCTCATATTTTGAAGCTTCGTCACAAAAAGGAAAATGAAATTCTTCAATGTATTTTTCTTTTTCTCTCATATTCATCTTGATGAATAGTAGAATGAAAAACTTTAAGAGATAAAAACTATTTCCAAAACAACAATACACTAAATCTTCAAAATGGCACTAAAAACCCCAAACGCGTCTTTAGCACTACTAAACTGGGACTCAAACCTCAAACTACTAATCACCGAAAGGAGTCTGGTTATTGTAGCGATCTTTTAACTTTTGCACCCTGATTGTACGCAGCTAGCGACACCAAGCAAGCGATACCGATGGCCACAAACTCCATCTGGTGCCAAAATTAAGAAAGAAAAAGTATATCAAGAATCATAACCTATGAAATCCGTTCCCAATAATCCCAATGGTACATAGTATACAGTTTTTGCCAGTTGTGTTCCTGTTGATTTTTTTCCTGTCAAAACTGCAGAATCATAGTTCTGCATAGTCAATCTGTCAGGGATGGCCTGTTTGGTAATCATATTGTGATCAGTCATGGCATGACGCAAGGATATATAAAGAAAATGCTTTGGGCGATATGATATTCAGTCATTCTTTGGCGTTAGTGCAGACGTACAGTCAGTCTTCCTGTTGCACAATAATTCATTTAACCTCTTTAAAAGTTTTTAAAGGTACTTTATGGTTTTTTCTTCTTTAATTATTTCGAAAGTTTTTACGTTAGTGTATGTATTTTACAGTACATTGAAGGCTGATTAAAATGGAATTACCACATCTTGGAGAGCATTGCTCGGAACAAACTTGCAATCGCTTGGATTTTCTACCTCTAAAATGTGATGCTTGCGAAGTAATTTTTTGTACAGATCATATATCTTATGTAGGACATTCTTGTCCAAGTGCTTACAAGAAGGATGTTCAGGTGCCTACCTGTCCTTTGTGTAATGCTCCTGTCCCATCTAAACGTGGAGATCCACCAGATTTAGCTGTAGGATTACATATGGACAACGACTGCAAAAGTGATTTGGGGAAAGAGAGAAAAAAAATTTTTACCAATAAGTGTTCATCAAAAGGTTGCAAAATTAAGGAAATAGTTCAAGTTAATTGTACAGATTGTGGCAAAAATTTCTGTTTGAAACATAGACATCCCACTGATCATACTTGTATAGGAAGAGAAGAATCTCTAAGAATAAAAAGGTTAAATAATTTAGGTATAAATGCCCAAGGCAATAGTGGGAACAATATGAATTCTTTTCGAAGTCTCCAGGGTACCATGAGCGAAGATGAAGCCCTTGCTAGAGCATTACAAGCATCTATGCAAGATGAAGAGCGACCAAGACAGGCTATGGAACCAGTGCCTTGGACAAGCCGAGACAAATGTAGATTATCTTAATCATAAAAATTTATAAACTTTAAAAATATTTGCTTCTAGGTGAAGTATATTTTGCTTAAATATAAAAAAAAAGTTCAAATAATTAATGAGACTTAAAAAATAATATTAAAAAAGACATTACTACAATTTAAATTTATGATATTCTAAGAACTTTTAGTCTAAAATAAATTTCTTGATATTTAATAACTAATTTAAATAATTGTTATAGCTATAAAACATTTAATTTTGGTAAAAATTTATAT
The DNA here is from genome assembly GCA_900474385.1 of Ormyrus pomaceus. Lineage (NCBI taxonomy): Eukaryota > Metazoa > Arthropoda > Insecta > Hymenoptera > Ormyridae > Ormyrus > Ormyrus pomaceus. The sequence continues at coordinate 117,176 of UCOM01000149.1, forward strand.
AATGAAGTGCTTTGTAACAGCAAATTAAAATTCATGTATCTTGTGCAAATTTTCACTGCATGAAAAGAAATTTTTTACTACTTGCACAAATTGCTAAAATATTTATAATACAAATACAATTTTTAAAACGTTTTTATAGCGCAAACAATGCTACAAGTGCAAATAATGTTTATACTAAAGTATTCACATTTTTAAGCCTAATGATATTAACACAATTCAAAGTTCTTTATCAATTATCATGTAATGTGTTCTATAGTATATTCAAGTAATTAAAAAAATTTATTTTGTAATATTATTTTACATTCTGAGAATGCATTAATATTCAAAATAATTTACTGTTTTGTTATACTTCATTATAAAATAGAATTTTAAGTTTGTCTTTATGTATGCAAGGTGTGGTGTGTTAATATACATTCCAAATAGATCGAATTTGGTTAATGAACTATTATAAATAAATAAAAAATTATAATTTATAAATTACTAATGAGTTTTTATTATTATCCTTACAAGATTTAAATAGACTTTTAAAAACGTTTTAAACGTTAGAAAATATTATATTAAATAGTTTATCAAAAAAAAATAAAAAAAATAAAAAAACGATATCACATACTTAATGAGAATACTCCGACATAAACTGTAAGATAGTCATGGTGGGTAAACGCATTTGTCAACTCGGAAAAAAAACGAAAGAAATAGTTCATCACAATATATTTATCTGCCAACTTTACCCAATTTTGTATCAGTTTTTGGATTAGCCGTGATATTTTGTACACTTACTATAGCTTCATTAATTTTAGTTTGCAACTCCCTTAAATCTTGAATGTATAATAAGCTTAAAACCTTAGCACCATTATTTAAAACATTATCTCCCATGTTGAATCCAACATTGGTTTCCATAATTGGAAATGGTTTCCCTTTAATTATTACAGAATTAGGATTTTGTATGGCACTTGGGTTTAATCTCTTGCATACAAGTTTACTACAGGCTTCCAGAGTTACTAAATGATCTGGATGTCGAGGAACATTTAATAGTTTTGCTATTGAATTGACACCCTGTTTGAATTCATTAGACTGAACTGCAAAAGTAATGAATTTTATTTAGATAATGTTGAATATAAGAAATCTTAAGTAGTTAGTTTGTTTAATAATATACTTACAGTCTAAACTATCTAAGGGATTTGATGATTTTATACTAGGAGCAGTATCTTTCTTTGCTTTACTAGATGAGATTGGTTGAAATTTTTCAACTGTAAATTATAATATAAAATTTAAAGTGCTTTAATAGTTATATTATTTTAATTTATTATACATGTTTAAATATTTATACCACTCTAACCTCAAAATCACGACTTTGACATGATTTTTCGGCGCTCGAGATATAAAATAATGTTCGATATTAGTGTTTAAGTTGCTTATTTACTGCGTGAGACATTATTCGCCCGAGCCAAGCGTCCCGAGAAAAGTCTCATGAGGTAAATATTCAACTTCCACACCAATATCAAAAAGTACTATTACTCACTATTATCTTCAAATTCTAATTGTACAGCTAAGCCTATTAGGTAATCTATTTGTTCTAAGAAAGTTTTAAAAGGACATCCAACATCCTCAAGGTATTTTTCAAAAGCATCCTGCCATTGATTAGATTGAATATTTTGTAAAGTTTGACGGTCTTCAATTCTATATTGACGAATTTTCTGATCCTCCAACCAAACTACTACTTTTTTTAACTGTTCTTGATCTAAAAAAACGAAGAAAAAATTATTTATAAAATAATGTTATAAATAATTGCAAAAATCCATCATGCAGATTAATTAATTTTTTACAACAGACAAAATATGATTACCATTTATGTTTACTTTATCCCATTCAGCAAAATCAAGAGCTTTTAGCTTCCTTTTAAACATTTTTACTTATGTTTAAAAAACTATACTTTAAAAAAAGAAACGAGTTAAGACTTTTCTTGCAAAAGATGTTTCGTAGATAATGAGATAATGACATATATTGCTGGTAGCAGCAGTTAAATCCTTCGAGCATGTACTACTGGTACTGAACAGGGTTGGTTTGGGAAAAATCTACGCTCACAGTTCATGACTGTAGACAAGTAGCGCCACAGCAGTAAATTGAAGAAACCGACGCGCGAAAAAGAGACGATTAAAATTTTGACGCATAAGCTCATGCTTTTAAGACATAAGCAATCCCTTTTTTAATTTAAATAATCAATAATGATATTTTTATTTTGTATTAAATAATCACGACGGTATTTTTTTGTAATTCA